>JAIUZE010002241.1:0-253133 GCA_022085475.1 Heliosperma pusillum
TGTGACATCCCGTTGGAACCGTAAGAGGATAAGATATCACCTCCATTTTGAATTTCTGCATTTGCATGTCTAGAACTCTAGTTTTGACCGTTTGAAGTGGACCCCTGTTTTCGTTGGTTTCCAAACAACGTTGTTTTGGAGAGGTATCTATGTTTCTTATTTATTATGCTTCATAAACTTGTTCTAATGCTTATGTATCATGTATTGATTCATTTTTATCATAGTTAAATTTATATAATTCCATATTCTCATGTTTTGTGACGGTTTTTTGGTATGTCCCACTTTGAGCCGGTTTTTACAAATGATACGGTTTGAGCACTATTTTGTCTTGTGCTTTGTACTCTCATTCCTTGGCTACCTCCACGTTCATAAGGCTGGAATGTCGGAACGAGGAGGTATCCTACTGCTTAATTGCATGTGTAGTGGGCATACGACGACGTTGTTGGGAGTTGAACGCTATGCGTTGATCGACCCGGCCGTCAAATGTTGTGTACTTGCGAGGTGGTGTTATTTGCATGTAGCGTACCGCTTGTTATGAGGCTTGTGCGCTTTTCCGCCTCTTTCGTGAATTGTTCTACCGAATTTGGGGTACTCGGCGTCTATGATTGACCGAGTCTTGGATGCGAAATGTTATCGCATGTCGAATCGGAAAATGGTATATTTCGAGAATCTGGCCAGGTTTAGACTAGGACCGTATTATTATCGTCGTGCTACCAGGAGGAAATTAGCCTACATATACGAAATGTAGCATCGTGTATGCGTTCAGGGCAATGTTTTATCCCGTGGATGCCTTTTAATCATACTTGCTGGGACACGGTGCTAGTGCGTTTCATTTACCGTGAGAGATGTCGTCTTTGTGTCGTCGTTCTTGAATGCGTGATTTCATGATCTTATTCATGGTCATTGCATGATTGGGCACCGTCTATGTATTGGGTTGTTTGAATGGATGATAACATGATGGATTTATTCATGGTCATTGCATGACTTGGCATGGTTTGTTTGTCGAGTCTCAATCTTATCAAACTTATACCGCTAACGGTGAGATGCAAGCCCTAGTGAGCGTATTCGGTTGCCTAAGAGTGTCTTCCCCGAGTCTTTGAATAACATGATGGATTCGGATTTGTATTCCCTATGCTCTTATCATTATTTATCGAATTGCCTATCTATTCTTATCGTATCTCACATGTATATCTATATATGCATGATTTTACTTTTGTATTTCCTTATATGTACGTTTAATGTGATATGGATGGGAGAACCCGGAGTTACTCCCCACTGATTGTGGCGTTCATGTTTTTCATGAATGAACAGGTTGCTTGCATGGATGGCTTTTTGCTTATGCTATTTTGGGTTCGGGTGTGAGCTAGCGGGCGTTGTCCCTGGATAAAACACCTCTAGTCGTTAATTAGCTAGTTTGCTAAACACTTGTTCTTTGTTAACATTTTGAGAGACCCCGTCTCTTTGTTATATTCCGCACTTAGTTTGTAATATTTTGACACTCCTCGTATTATATATCTTGCATGTATAAAAGTTTTTAAAATACCGTATTTCCGCATAATATTTCACATGCTTGTATGTTTTATATTTCCGCATTCGCGAGGGTTGTCACAGATAGATAATTATGAAAAGTGGTGTTGGGGTTTGGGTTTTGTAGGGGACACGTGAGGTGCCGGCTACAAGAGTCCTATTTCCTTCTTTTTTTTTTTGAATTTGGGTAGGATTGTGAAAGGAATCTAGGGTAAATATTTGTTAGATATGGTAAGGATATGATTAAGTAAATAAAAAGATATGGTGAGATATTGTTGTTTTGGGAATTTTCGGCCAACATGGTTACATGGGTAGACTTTTGGTTAAATTTGGATAGTGAATAAGATAGATTTTTGGCAAATATGTGGTCCATAATTCAATTTTCATAAAATACTTAATATGCAAGATACTCACGTAAAATATATAATATTAAACACAAATATACTAGCAATGAAATACGCGGACACAGTCATACAATCTCGTCTTATTCTAACCAGTCACGTAGGTTCACAAAATAATTATGATGAATTTAATTGCTACCGATTAAATCAATTTCCAACAGCAAAATCTCAAAACGTCTTCTCGCTAACGCCTTTGTTAAAATGTCAGCCCATTGATTTTCAGTACTACAAAATTCTAGTCTAATGTTGCCCTTTTCAACATGGTCACGTAAAAAATGGTGTCTAATGTCTATATGCTTAGTACGAGAATGCTGAGCTGGATTTTTAGAAACATACCAGTCATGCAGCGATATATTCGGCTTCTGCAGTAGATAACGCAACCGAATTTTGCTTCTTTGAGCCCCAAGTAATTATGCATGGTCCAACAAACGTAGCAAATCCAGAGGTATCTTTTCTATCTAAGGAACATCCTGCATAATCTGCATCTGAATATCCTACTAGATCGAAATTGGACTCAAGTGGATACCATAAATATAGATTAGATGTACCAATTAAATATCTCAAGATGTAACACCCGGAAATGTACCCTATTTTTCTAGTGAAAATATTTTACGGATACCTTTCAGCAAATTTAAGTTTTAATTTAGAATTTTATGTTCCGAGTCGAATTTAGATTTTCCGAGTTCGTATTTGGAATTTCCGCGAGATTCCATGAGAATCCCGTCTTAAGGCGAGTGACTTTCCTTGACTTTTTCCTTATAAATATCTCATACTCCACCCTTAACCTATTTTCACTCAAACACAAACCAAATTTACTTCTTCCTTAAGAAAGCCAAACCCTTGCCTCCATAAACTTTCCGATCTTTGAATCATCGTATCTCCTTCGTTTCTTGTTGGAATTCACGTAAGTTCGTCTTATTCTTCCCCTCTTAGCTTCCTCTATCCGTATTGGTAATAAAATTACCGTCTTTCTCGCTTTTTAAATTATCCGTCTTTCTCAAGGGGAATGATATTCATCTTTTATTATCTAATTGTATGTAGGTGGAGACTAGGAAGGTTTAGAAATCGATTAAAGACGCGAAAAGGTAACGGTGAAGGGTTACTCGATATCATTTACGTGTTTTACATGCTTTATATGCTAGAAATTGTATTAGAATACGATTAGTAAGCTTAGGAATCATGTTATGAATAATGAATGTTGTTAATTGATGAGATTTGATATGAGAAGTGATGATTTATGATAATAGTTGATGATGGTTGAGTTTAGAACAAATTGGAGCCGTCTAGACTCAAGTCACGGTCGTGAGACTCATGTCACGGTCGTGAGACTCATGTCACGGTCGTGAGACTCAAGTCACGGTCGTGAAAGAGTGGCTGATGTTTTACCTTTGCGTAGCAGAGTGATTCACGGTCGTGAGATGTAAGTCACGGTCGTGAAACTCATTTCACGGGCGTGAAATACAAGTCACGGTCGTGACTTGTGCAGTTTCACTGCATTGACCCTTTTTCGTAAAATGAGCATATCTCTTTCGTTACTTGCTTGTTTTGGGCTTGTGACCTATCGTTGGAACCGTGAGAGGATAAGCTATCACCTCAATTTTGGAATTTCTGTCATTTTCATGTCTAGAACTCTAGTTATGACCGTTTGAAGTGAACCTTTATTTTAGTTAGTTTCCAACTTGTTGTTTTGGAGAGGTATCTATGTTTCGTATTTATTATGCTTCTTAAACTTGGTCTAATCTTATGTATCATGTATTGATTCATGTTTATCATATTTACATTTATATAATGCCATATTCTCATGTTTTGTGACGGTTTTTGTATGTTTCCCCTTTGAGTCGGTTTTTACAAATGATCGGTTTGAGCACTATTTGGTCTTGTGCTTTGTATTCTCATTCCCTTGGCTACCTTCCCGTTCGTAAGGCTGGAATGTCGGAACGGAGAGGTATCCTACTGCTTAAATGCATGTGTAGTGGGCATACGACGACGTTGTTGGGAGTTGAACGCTATGCGTTGATCGACACGGCCGTCAAATGTTGTGTACTTGCGAGGTGGTGTTATTTGCATGTAGCATACCGCTTGTTATGAGGCTTGAGCTCTTTTCCGCCTCTTTCGTTAATGTTTGCTACCGAATTTGGGGTACTCGGCGTCATATGATTGACCGAGTCTTGGATGCGAAACGTTTATCGCATGTCGAACTGGAAAATGCGATTCCTGGATTCTGGCCAGATTTAGACTAGGACTGGGTATTTATATCGTCGTCCTACCGGAGGAAATTAGTCAACATATACGAAATGTGATCGTGTATGCGTTCAGGAAATGTTTATCCCGTGGATGCCTGTTAATCATACTTGCAATGTACACGGTGCTAGTGCGTTTCTTTTACCGTGAGAGATGTCGTCTTGTATCGTCGTTCTTTGAATGCGTGATTTCATGATATTATTCATGGTCATTGCATGTGTGACAACCCTCGCGAATGCGGAAATATAAAACAAACAAGCATGTCAATTAAATTGCAGAAATAGGTAGTTGTAAAAACTTTTATACATGCAAGTTAAATAAAACGAGGAGTGTCAAAAATATTACAAACTAAATACGGAAATACAACAAAGAGACGGGGTCTCTTAAAATGTTAGCAAAGAACAAGTGTTTAGCAAAACTAACTAATATCGTCTAGAGTTGAAACTTCCAGGGACAACGCCCGCTAGCTCACACCCGAACCCCAAAATATCATATCCAAAAAGTCATCCAATGCAAGCAACCTGTTCATTCATGAAAAACATGAACGCCACAGTCAGTGGGGAGTAACTCCGGGTTCTCCCAGCCATATCACATTAAACGTACATATAAGGAAATACAAAAGTAAAATCATACATATATAGATATACATGTGAGTTACGATAAGAATAGATAGGCAATCCGATAAATAATGATAAGAGCATATGGAAATCAAATCCGAAACCATCATGTTATTCAAGACTCGGGGAAAGACTTTCTTAGGCAACCGAATACGCTCACTAGGCCTTGCATCTCACCGTTAGCGGTATAAGATTGATAAGATTGAGACTCGACAAACAAACCATGCCAAGTCATGCAATGATCACAATAAATCCAACATATTATCATCCATTCACGAACCAAGACATTGACGGTGTCCAATCATGCAATGACCATGAACAATCTCCTGAAATCATCGCATTCAAAGACGACACAATACGACATCTCTCACGTTAAAGTGGAAACGCACTGCATCGTGTACATGGCAATAATGATTAACAGCATCCACGAGATAACATTTCCCTGAACTCCATACATGATTCAATTCATTCGTATATGTAAGACTAATTTTTTCTCCTGGTAGGACGACGATAATAATACAGTCCTAGTCTAAATCTGGCCAGAATCCCGGAATCGCATTTTCCAGTTCGACATGCGATACACATTTCGCATCCAAGACTCAGTCAATCAAATGACGCCGAGTACCCCAAATTCGGTAGATCAATTCACGAAAGAGGCGGAAAAGAGCTCTAGCCTCATAACAAGCGGTACGCTACATGCAAATAACACCACCTCGCAAGTACACAACATTTGACGGCCGGGTCGATCAACGCATTGCGTTCAACTCCCAACAACGTCGTCGTATGCCCACTACACATGCAATTAAGCAGTAGGATACCTCTCAGTTACGACATTCCAGCCTTACGAACGGGAAGGTAGCCAAGGGAATGAGAGTACAAAGCACAAGACAAAATAGTGCTCAAACCGTATCATTTGTAAAAACCGACTCAAAGTGGGACATAGCAAAAACCGTCACAAAACATGTGATACAAGCAAATGAAATATCATATATCCAAAACATGAATATTATAAGTCACTACGTAAAATTATACGATAAACGGATCATGCGAACTATTATAAATTACGAGTTTTAGAAGTTAAAGGAAAACAACACAACCATGTTCCAGGCCGGTCAGGAGGGAGGCGGCCGGTGGGCCGGCTCAGAACACAGGCAAAAATCCAAAAATCATAGAAAACAGAGAAATGTGCTCCAGGCCGGTTGATGGACCGGCAGCCAGTGGGCCGGCCAGGAACACCCCATCATACAAATTTCAATTTTCCAAAAATGTTACTGGAGTGTTCTCAGCCGGTGGTCAGACCGGCGGCCGGTCGACCGGCTGGGAACACCCCTTCACCCGTGAACACACAACAACATCCAAACAAATTCCAATTCTCATAATTCACTTCTAATAAATATCAACAATCAATATTCATCATCAACATTCATTAAATAACAACAATCATCATCCATACTATGAGATCTAGGCTTCCTAATCGTATTCTAATACGATTTCTAGCATATAAAGCATGTAAAACACGTAAATGATATCGAGTAACCCTTCACCGTTACCTTTAAGCGTCTCTACTAATCGTCAAGCTCCTCTTCAATAAGGTAATAGTCTTTGTCGGGATCTTGGAGGTCACCACCTACATAAAGATCATAAAAGATGAATAAAAATCATCTTGAGAAAGACGGGAAATTTGAAAAGCGAGAAAGACGATGATTTTAACATCAACACGGATAGAGGAAGGTAAGGGGAGAAGAATGAGATGAACTTACGTGAATTCTATCGAGTAACGAAGGAGCTATGATGATTCAAAGATCGAAAATCAAGAGGGAGGCAAGGGTTTGAGTTTTCTTAAAGAAGAAGAAATGATTTTGTGCTTGTGTTGGAAATAGGTTAAAGAGTATGAGTATAAGTAAGGAAAAAGTCAACCAAAAGTCAAACTCGCCTTAAGACGGGATTCTCATGGAATCTCGCGGAAATTCCAAATACGAACTCGGAAATTCTAAATTCGACTCGGAACATAAAATTCTAAATTAAACTTAAATTTGCTGAAAAGATTTCGTAAAATATTTCTACTAGAAAAATAGGGTACATTTCCGGGTGTTACAGCATTATTGGACACCGTCAATGTCTTGGTTCGTGAATGGATGATAATATGTTTGATTTATTGTGATCATCGCATGACTTGACTTGGTTTGTCTGTCGAGTCTCAATCTTATCAAACTTATACCGCTAACGGTGAGATGCAAGCCCTAGTGAGCGTATTCGGTTGCCTAAGAGTGTCTTCCCCGAGTCTTTGAATAACATGATGGATTCGGATTTTTATTCCATATGCTCTTATCATTATTTATCGAATTGCCTATCTATCCTTATCGTATCTCACATGTATATCTATATATGCATGATTTTACTTTTGTATTTCCTTCTATGTCCGTTTAATGTGATATGGCTGGGAGAACCCGGAGTTACTCCCCACTGATTGTGGCGTTCATGTTTTTCATGAATGAACAGGTTGCTTGCATGGATGGCTTTTTGCTTTGACTATTTTGGGTTCGGGTGTGAGCTAGCGGGCGTTGTCCCTGTTTAAAACAACCTCTAGACCGCTTTTTTTAAGCGTGGTTTTGCTAAAAAACACTTTCCTTGTTAACATGTTGGGCGACTTCCTCTCTTGATGTAGTATACATTCGTACTTTAGTTGTATATTTGACACTCCTCGTATTCTTTCCTTGCATGTATAAAAGTTTTTAAAACTTCATATTTCCGCTATATAATTCACATGTTTGTTTGTTTTATATTTCCGCATTCGCGAGGGTTGTCACAGTTGGTATCAGAGCTTAAACGCTCCCGACGCACACACATGAACCCTAAACTTAAATCACTTGACCTTGAAATAATAAACGAGAGATGGGTAGACTTAAGGACCTAAGGTGGTAGTCTGTGGTGTACTTGATGTTTGTTAGGTTCTAACTTGTTTGTTTGATTGTGTTGAGTGATGTTATGTTTGTTTGTATCTACCGTCTTAAGGTGGATCATTGTGTTACCTAGAAGAAGTATCCTCTACCGAAGAGTGAAGAATGTCAAGCCTAATTGAAGTGTACTTCTTCCTCATCGATGTTTTCTCTCGTCCTTAATATATCATGCTCTCTTCCTTCTATCTAATTGCTTCTTTCTCTTCCATCTTGTTTGCCTCTGGGAAATTACTCTTGATAGTTCCTCCATCTTACCATTGGTATCCTTACCTTCCTCTTGTAACATTTTTGTGGATGCCATACCCATTTGTTTGTGGTATATTATACTTGGTCGGAAGAACTTTAAATTTTGTGGAATATTAGTGTTTGTTAGAATGAATTTGTGATTTGAGGAAAATGGTGTAGATCTAACTTCACCCTATATTGATGATTGGTTGTAACTCTAAGGAAATGTAGTAAGATAAGTTTGATGATTTTAATGCTTGATGCTTGCCATGACTAATGTGTAGATAGTTCATGGTATTTGATGGTGTAAGGTTGAATGAGTTGGCTAGGGCTTCTTAACTCATTAGTAATTTAGTCTTTTGGACTTAGAAGTTTAGTATCGTTTTGAAGACCATGCTTACGATATGTCTAATTGGTGTAAATAAGAAGTTTTGAAGGATATCTTGAGGTGCGAAATACTTTGGAGGTTAAGTGACGTCTTGTGGTTTCCTATTGTGTGTTTGTGAGTATAGGCTTGGTGGAAAAGCATTTGGTTATAGTTCTTGGATTTAAAGATATGATCTTATCTTATGGTATTGGAGACTCGTTTGAAGTAGTAAGGTTTCGTTGTAAGTTGAACCATATTACTTGAGGATTATAGATATGAGCGAGATTCGATGATGTGATCTATAATGGAAATACCTTGGGACGTTAATGATGATGTTTGACTTGAGGTTCTACTTTGTTAATAATGAACTCGTGGGCTATATGATGTTGATAATGACGTTTTGTTCGGTGTTCTACCTTGTGGGCCGTAGGAGTTGAAAAGAGATTAGTATGGAGAATTCCTTATTGGTTCTTCGGTTTTTGAAACCTTTGGGAATGTGTCAAATTATGGAGTTGAGAGAATGTTATTATGCTTGAGTTGCAATTCCACAATTGGGAATCCGTGTTATATGAAAGGGCGGATGAATTGGGTTGTAATCGATTTGTTAAATCTAGGTGTACCTTACTTTGATGATTGTGGTACGATGGTCCCTTGTAAGAGACCTTTGTTTGGGATGAGTGGCTTTACTATCACCCTAAGTCTGAAAGGAGAAATTTTGTGGATTAAACCTTAAACCTTTACTCGTGCCATCATTCCTTTCCATTTCCTTTCATGCAAGTTCCTACTAAACCTGATTCCTAGGAAAATGTTTTCTCTTATCTTTTCCTTTGCATGGCTATCTTCATGGCTATATCTATCCAATATCTAGCTTTTGGCTCCCTGCCTCTAGCGTTCCTCTAATTTTCGTCCGATCTTATCCCGTTCATGTTTCCCTCGAAATCTCCTATCGTTTCCAATGTCATGGTGTCATTGTCTTTCCTCTGGTGAGATGATTAGGTTGTTAGCTAGCTTCGTGTTGATTTTGATCATGAATAGGATTGGGATTTAAACCTTAGGATGAATCTGTTGGTGATATTGTACTCTCTTGGTGGCTTCATTTATTGAGCTTGCTATTGTAGTGCTATTTTGGGAATCAAGTTGAGCGAGATGGTATTCGTTGTTGTTGAGTATTATATCGGTTGCTTGTGATATCATTTGGGAATTAGATGTATCTAATTGGTCGATTCTAAAAGAGACTTTGCTTTAGGGTAATTGAGTTGGTACCCAAAGTTTGAGGAGTTTTGTCATAAATGAAAATCGATTCATTTTGAGTTTTAGATGATCTAAATGATTTGAATGGTTGTCTGATTTCCAAGTGTTTGGTCATTTGTGGTTTGGAATTAGTAATTCTCTTTTATTCTTAAGGAACCGTAGTTTGCTAATGTGACTATTTATATTTGAGGCTTCGAGCGTAGTAATGATCGAATTAAGGATGTTAGGGCGTATTAAAGAATTCTTATAAGCGATAATGGATTGTGGATTTTCCCTTGTCGTGAGACTTTGGATGAGACTAGTTGAATCTTAGATAATTATGTTTTGTTGCGTGGATTGTGTTTTGACTCTCGAGGATGAGAAAGTTCATTGTAAATTTAGGATAATGAGTTTGAAGTAAAGTGAACCAAGGGATTTTCATGGTAAGTCTCCTTTACCTTGTGGTTGTTAGCGATCATGTTTTCCCTAGATATAAATATTTTATTGGTGGTTTCTAGTAAGAGTTTGATGAAACTACGAAGATTAGAGTGCGTAATAAATCTTTCATGTGGATTGTTAGTTGTGGAATCTACCGTGCCGATGGACTTTAGTGGATACTAAATGGATCTGAATAATTAGGTTATTGGCTTGAAATCTCGTGATTTTGGAATATTTTTGTAGGATTTCTGATGATTGAAAATGATGAGTTGCAAATTGGGTAAATTGCATTCTCTTGAGGATTTGATTTATTAGTAGAGTTAGTGATGTCGAATTCTTGTAGATCTTCCTGCTGACTTTATCTTGATCTTCCTATCCCAAAGAGTTCGATTTGTTTCGTTTTTGCGTGTTTTGTATATATTTTGTTACCCTTAATTGTGTGTGAAATGTGTGAGTCGCTCTATGTACGTGTAATGCCTTCTTATTTTGCTTTTATCTTTGAGAAAACCTTCGAATTTCCATATTGTATTTCTAATTTAACTTTTCAAAGAACTCTAAAGATGGACTTTGTATCCTCTCTTTGAAGAAAATAGATTTCTTTCGCTTTTAGATTTGGATTTTGTGTTTGGTTGGATGTTTGGACTTGTTATTGGAGACGTCTGGTGACTAGTCCTGCACTTACTATCGTTGTTTTGAATTTCGATTTCACTATTTCGACATTGCTTTGATTTGGATAACTAGAGTACTCGTTCGCGACGGGCACTCCTGCGATCCGTAAATAAAGTTTCGCACTTATGAAAGATTTCCTTAAACTGTTTTCGAGATGAACCTCGTTTCATAAATATTTCCCCTTATAAAAGTTTTCATATTAATTTTGAAAACCGATTCTTATCCTTGATACTTTTGTTTTCTACTCTCAAGTTTCGAGGACGAAATTTTTTAAAAGGTGGGGTGATTGTAACACCCGCAAATGTACCCTATTTTTATAGTAAAAATATTTTACGGATACTTTTCAGCGAATTTTAGTTTTAATTTGGAATTTATTTTTCCGAGTCGAATTTAGAATTTCCGAATTCGTATTTGGAATTTCCGCGAGATTCCATGTGAATCCCGTCTTAAGGCGACTTTGACTTTTTCTTGACTTTTCCACTCATACTCCTTCATATACTCCCTCAAACCCTAACTCCTTCTTTCATTTTCCACTTACTCTTTCTTCCTCATCAAACCACCAAAAACCTAAACTCCATTTTTATCAAGCTTAGATTCGTCGCTACTCCTTCATTTCTCGCTCAAATTCACGTAAATTCGTCTTATTCTTCCCCTCTTAGCTTCCTCTATCCGTATTGGTAATAAAATTACCGTCTTTCTCGCTTTTTAAATTATCCGTCTTTCTCAAGGTGAATGATATTCATCTTTTATTATCTAAGTGTATGTAGGTGGAGACTAGGAAGGTTTAGAAATCGATTAAAGACGCGAAAAGGTAACGGTGAAGGGTTACTCGATATCATTTACGTGTTTTATGTGATTTCTAGGCTAGTAATCGTATTTAGATTATGGTTAGTATGTTTAGGGATTTTATTATTGATGATGGATGTTGTTTGTTGAGAATTGATATGAGAATTGATATGAGAAGTGACGATTTATGATAATAGTTGATGATGGTTGAGTTTAGAACAAATTGGAGTTGTCTAGACTCAAGTCACGGTCGTGAGATTCAAGTCACGGGCGTGAAATAGTGGCTGATCTTTTACCCTTGCGTAACAGAGTGTTTCACGGGCGTGAAATACAAGTCACGGTCGTGACTTGTGCAGTTTCACTGCACTGACCCCTTTTCGTAAAATGATCGTATCTCCTTCGTTACTTGCTTGGTTTGGGCTTGTGACATCCAGTTGGAACCTTAAGAGGATAAGCTATCACCTCAACTTGGAATTTCTGTATTTGCATATCTAGAACTCTAGTTATGACAGTTTGAAGTGGACCCTTGTTTTAGTTAGTTTCCAAACTTGTTGTTTTGAGATAAGATTTATGTTTCCTATTTATTATGCTTCTTAAACTTGGTCTAATGCTTATGTATCATGTATTGAGTCATGTTTATCATAGTTACATTTATATAATGCCCTATTCTCATGCTTGGTGACGGTTTTTGGTATGTCCCACTTTGAGTCGGTTTTTACAAACGATACGGTTTGAGCACTATTTTGTCTTGTGCTTTGTACTCTCATTCCCTTGGCTACCTTCCCGTTCGTAAGGCTGGAATGTCGGAACGGAGAGGTATCCTACTGCTTAAATGCATGTGTTAGTGGGCATACGACGACGTTGTTGGGAGTTGAACGTAATGCGTTGATCGATACGGCCGTCAAATGTTGTGTACTTGCGAGGGGGTGTTATTTGCATGTAGCGTACCGCTTGTTGTGAGGGCTTGTGGCTCTTTTCCGCTCTTCGTGAATTGATTCTACCGAGTTTGGGGTAATCGGCGTCTATGCCTTGCCGAGTCTGGATGCGAAAGGTGATCGCCATGTCGAATCGGAAAATGTGATTTCCGAGAATCTGGCCAGGTTTAGATTAGGAGCCGTATTATTATCGTTCCTACCAGAGGGAAATTAGTCTACATATACGAAATGTGATCGTGTATGCGTTCAGGGAAATCTGATCTCGTGGATGCCTTTTAATCATACTTGCCATGTACACGGTGCTAGTGCGTTTCATTTACCGTGAGAGATGTCGTCTTTGTGTCGTTGTACTTGGATGCGTGATTTCATGATTGATTATTCATGGTCATTGCAAAACTTGGCATCGTCAATGTATTGGTTCGTTTGAATGGATGATAATATGATGGATTTATTGTGATCATCGCATGACTTGGCATGGTTTATTTGTCGAGTCTCAATCTTATCAAACTTATACCGATAACGGTGAGATGCAAGCCTTAGTGAGCGTATTCGGTTGCCTAAGAGTGTCTTCCCCGAGTCTCTGTATAACATGATGGATTCGGATTTGTATTCCATATGCTCTTATCATTAAATATCGAATTGCCTATCTATTCTTATCGTAATTCACATGTATATCTATATATGCATGCATCTACTTTTGTATTTTCTTTTATGTACGTTTAATGTGATATGGCTGGGAGAACCCGGAGTTACTCCCCACTGACTGTGGCGTTCATGTTTTTCATGGATGAACAGGTTGCTTGATTGGATGGCTTTTTGGTTGTGGTATTTTGGGTTCGGGTGTGAGCTAGCGGGCGTTGTCCCTGGATGAAACACCTCTAGACGTTTATTAGCTAGTTTGCTAATCACTTTGATATTGATAACATCTTGAGAGACTTCGTCTCTTATAGTATTTTGTATTTGGTTTGTAATTTTTGACACTCCTCGTATTTTCTATCTTGCATGTATAAAAGTTTTTAAAAGTTTCATATTTCCGCTATATAATTCACATGCTTGTATGTTTTATATTTTCGCATTCGCGAGGGTTGTCACATCAGTTGTCCCGAAAAGCGTGGATAAATAACCTTTAAAATTAGCGCTTTTCAGCGATATTCGGAATCCAAAAATATTTTTTCAATTCCCTAAAGGTATTTATAGTCATGTTACGTCTATAAATAGCAAATGGATGTTAGTATCCTCTTTAAACAACGTAAAAACGGAGAATACTACTTGTTTTCCCTAATATATACAAGGTCTGAAACGTGGTCTTAAGGTCTCCAAGTTATCTTTATTTCAAGTGAGATGCCAATTTCGTTATCCTGAGTCATTATTATATGTCTTAGAGATATTACAGTGCAAATTAAGAGAAATTTTATATCAAGGCCCAGTTGTCCCGATAACCGTGTTATAATACTTGTTACGTCTATAAATATTAATTGGATGTTAGTATCCCTCTTTAAACAACGTAAAAACGGAGAATAATACTTGTTTCCTCTATTACATACAAGGTCTGAAAAGTGGTCTTAAGATCTCCAAATTATCTTTATTTCAAGTGAGATGCCAATTTCGTTATCCAGTGTCGTTATTATATGTATTAGAGATATTACAGTTTGAATTTAGAGACATTTTATTTCAAGGCACAGTTGTCCCGAAAATCGTGGATAATAACCTTTAAAATCAGCGCTTTTCAGCGATATTCGGAATTAAAAAATATTTTTTCAAATCCCTAAAGGTATTTATAGACCCTTTACGTTTATAAATAGCAATTGGATGTTAGTATCCCTCTTTAAACAAGGTAAAAACGGAGAATACTACTTGTTTTCCCTAATACATAAAAGGTCTGAAAAGTGGTTTTAAGATCTTCAAATTATATTTATTTTATGTAAATTGTCAATTTCGTTATCCTGAGTCTTAGATATCTTTGGGATATTATATTGCGAAATTAGAGACATTTTATTTCAAGGCTCAGTTGTCCCGAAAACCGTGGATAATAACCTTGAAAATCAGCGGTTTTCAGCGATATTCAGGATGTTAGTATCTCTTTTTAAACAACGAAAAAACGGAGATTACTTATTGTTTTCTTTAATAAAGAAAAGGTCTGAAAAGTGGTCTTAAGTTCTCCAAAATATCTCTATTTTAAATCAGATGTCAATTTCGTTATCCTGAGTCATTATTATATGTCTTAGAGATATTATGGTGCGTATTAATGTTATTTTATTTCAAGGCCCAGTTGTCCCGAAAACCGTGGATAATAACTTTCAAAATCAACGGTTTTCAGCGATATTCGGAATTCAAAAACAATTTTACCCTAAAGGTGTTTATAGACTCGTTAAGTCTATAAATAGCAATTGATTTTTAGTATCCCTCTTTAAACAACGTAAAAATGAAGATTATTACTTGTTTCCTCTAATACAGACAAGGTCTGAAAAATGGTCTTAACTCTTATGGTCTCCAAAGTATCTTTATTTCAAATCAGATGTCAATTTCATTATCCTGAGTCATTATTATATGTCTTAAAAATATTACACTACGAATTTAGAACATTTTTTTCAAGGCCCAGTTGTCCCGAAAACCGTGGATAATAACCTTCAAAATCAGCGGTTTTCAGCGATATTCGGAAACCAAAAATATTTTTTCCCTAATGGTGTTCATATACCCAATACGTCTATAAATAGCAATTGGTTTTAGTATCCCTCTTTAAACAACGTAAAAACGAGATTACTACTTGTTTCCTCTAATACAGACACGGTCTTAAAAGTGATCTTAAGGTCTCCAAACTATCTTTATTTCAAATCAGATGTCAATTTCGTTATCCTGAGTCATTATTATATGTCTTAAAGATATTACTGTGCGAATTTAGAGACATTTTATTTCAAGGCACAGTTGTCCTGAAAATCGTGGATAATAACCTTGAAAAACAGCGGTTTTCAATGACATTTTTTTTCAAGGCCCAGTTGTCCTGAAAACTGTGGATAAAACTTTGAAATCAGCGCTTTTCATCGATATTTGGAATCCAAAAATATTTTTTCCTAAAGGTATTTATAGACCCGTTTAGTTTATAAATATCAAGTTGATGTTAATATCCCTCTTTAAACAACGTAAAAACGGAGAATATTACGTGTTTCCTCTAATACACACAATGTCTGAAAAATGGTCCATAGAACTCCAAACTATATTTATTTCAAATCAGATGCAAATTTTGTTATCCTGAGTAATTATTATATGTCTATCTTAGAGATATTACAGTTCGAATTAGAGACATTTTATTTCAAGGCACAGTTTTCCCGAAAATCGTGGATAATAACCTTGATAATCAGCGGTTTTTAACAATATTCGGAAACAAATTTTTTTTTTCCCTAAATGTATTTATAGACATGTTACGTCTATAAATAACAATTGGTTTTTACTAAAAACGGAGATTACTACTTGTTTTCTCTAATAGAGACAAAGTCTGAAAACTGGTTCTTTCGTTATCCTGAATTGTTATATGTCTTAGAGATATTACAGTTCGAATTTAGAGACATTTTATTTCAAGGCCCAGTTGTCTCGAAAACCGTGGATAATAACCTTTAAAATCAGCGGTTTCAGCGATATTCGGAAGGCAAAAATATTTTTTCAATTCCCTAAAGGTATTTATAGACCCATTACGCCTATAAAAAGCAATTGGATGTTAGTATCCCTCTTTAAACAACGTAAAAACGGAGAATACTACTTGTTTCCCCTAATACATACAAGGTCTAAAAAGTGGTCTTAAAGTCTCTAAATTATCTTTATTTCAAGTAAAATGCGAATTTCGTTATCCTATGTCATTATTATTTGTCTTAGAGATATTATAGTGCGA
The DNA here is from genome assembly GCA_022085475.1 of Heliosperma pusillum. Classification (NCBI taxonomy): domain Eukaryota; kingdom Viridiplantae; phylum Streptophyta; class Magnoliopsida; order Caryophyllales; family Caryophyllaceae; genus Heliosperma; species Heliosperma pusillum. Next base: position 16,274 of record JAIUZE010002241.1, read on the forward strand.
ATTTAGAGATATTTTATTTCAAGGCCCAGCTGTCACGAAAATCGTGGTTAATAAACATTAAAATTCAGCGATTTTCAGCGATATTTTGAGTCCATAAATTTTATTTCCCTAAAGGTGTTTATAGACCCGAGTTTATTATGCCTCTTTAAACATCGTAAAAACGGAGATTATTACTTGTTTTTTCTAATACAGACAAGGTATGAAAAGTTGTCTTAACTCTTAAGGTCTCCAAACTAACTTTATTTCAAATGAGATGCAAATTTCGTTATCCTAAGTCATTATAATATATCTTAGAGATATTACACTACGAATTTAGAGACATTTTTTTCAAGGTCCAATTGTCCCGAAAACCGTGAATATTATAACCTTCAAAATCAACGGTTTTCAGCAATAATCCGAAACTAAATATATTTTTTTCTTAGTTGTTTATAGACCCGTAACGTTTATAAATAATAATTGGTTTTTAGTATCCCTCTTTAAACAACGTAAAAACGAGATTACTACTTGTTTTCTCCAATACAGACAAGGTGTGAAAAGTGGTCTTAAGGTCTCCAAACTATCTTTATTTCAAATCAGATACCAATTTCGTTATCCAAAGTCATTATTATATGTCTTACAGATATTACAGAGCGAAGTTAGAGACATTTTATTTCAAGTCCCAGTGGTCCCGAAAACCGTGGATAATAACCTTGAAAATCAGCGGTTTTCAGCGATATTCGAAAACCAAATATTTTTTCCCCTAAAGGTATTTATAGACCTGTTACGTCAATAAATAGCAATTGGATGTTAGTATCTCTCTTTAAACAACGTAAAAACGGAGAATACTTCTTGTTTCCTCTAATACATACAAGGTCTAAAAAGTGTTCTTAAGGTCTCTAAATTATCTTTATTTCAACTGAGATGTCAATTTTGTTATCCTGAGTCAGTATTATATGTCTAAGAGATATTTTAGTTCTAATTTAGATACATTTTATTTCAAGGCCCAGTTGTCCCGAAAACCGTGGATAATAAATAACCTTTAAAATCAGCGGTTTTCAGCGATATTCGGAATTCAAAAAAAAAATTCCCTAAACGTATTTATAGACCTGTTACGTCTATAAATATCAATAGGATGTTAGTATCCCTCATTAAACTAAGTAAAAACGGAGATTACTACTTGTTTTCTCTATTACAGACAAGGTCTAAAAAGTGGTATTAAGATCTTCCAATTATCTTTATTTCAAGTGAGATGCCAATTTCGTTATCCTGATTCGTAATTATATGTCTAAGAGATATTAGAGTTCTAATTTTGGAGACATTTTATTTGAAGGCCAAGTTGTCCCGAGGATAATAACGTTTAAAATCAGCGCTTTTCAGCGATATTCGAAATTTAAAAATATTTCTTCCCTAAAGTTATTTATTGACCCGTTATGTCTATAAATAGCAATCGGATGTTTGTATCCCTCATTAAACTACGTAAAAACGGAGAATACTACTTGTTTCCTCTAATACATACAAGGTATAAAAAGTGGTCTTAAGGTTTCTAAATTATCTTTATTTTAAGTGAGATGCCAATTTCGTTATCCTGATTCGTTATTATAACGTTTAAAATCAGCGATATTCGGAATCCAAAAATTTTTTTTCCCTAAAGTTATTTATAGACCCGTTATGTCTATAAACAGCAATTGGATGTTGGTATCTCTCTTTAAACAACGTAAAAACGGAGAATACTACTTGTTTCCTCTTATACAGACAAGGTCTGAAACGTGGTATCAAGGTCTCCAAATTATTTTTATTTCAAGTGAGATGTTAATTTCGTTATCCTGAGTCATTATTATATGTCTTAGAGATATTACAGTGCGAATTTAGAGAAATTTTATTTCAAGGCCCAGTGGTCCCGAAAACCGTAGATAAATAACCTTGAAAATTAGCGGTTTTCATCGATATTCGGAAGCAAAAATATTTTTTCCCTAAAGGTATTTTTAGACCAGTTACGTCTATAAATAACAATTGGATGTTAGTATCCCTCTTTAAACAACGTAAAAACGGAGAATACTACTTGTTTCCTCTATTACATACAAGGTCTGAAAAGTGGTCTTAAGGTCTCCAAATTATCCTTATTTCAAGTGAGATGTCAATTTCGTTATCCTGTGTCATTATTATATGTATTAGAGATATTACAGTTCGAATTTAGAGACATTTTATTTCAAGGCCCAGTTGTCCCGAAAACCGTGGATAATAACCTTTAAAATCAGCGCTTTTCAGCGATATTCGGAATCCAAAAATATTTTTTCAATTTTCTAAAGGTATTTACAGACCCGTTACGTCTATAAATAGAAATTGCATGTTAGTATCCCTTTTTAAACAACGTAAAAACGGAGAATACTACTTGTTTCCCCTAATACATACAAGGTCTGAAAAATGGTTTTAAGGTCTTCAAATTATCTTTATTTCAAGTCAAATGTCAATTTCGTTATCCTGAGTCTTAGATGTCTTCGAGATATTATATTGAAAATTTAAAGACATTTTATTTCAAGGCCCTGTTGTCCCAAAACGGTGGATAATAACCTTTAAATTCAGCGGTTTTCAGCAATATTCGGAATGCAAAAATATTTTTTCCTTAAAAGTATTTTTAGACCTGTTACGTCTATAAATAGGAATTGGACGTTAGTATCCCTCTTTAAACAACGTAAAAACAGAGAATACTAATTGTTTTCTCTAATACAGACAAGGTCTGAAACGTGATCTTAAGGTCTCCAAATTATCTTTATTTCAAGTGAGATGCCAATTTCGTTATCCTAAGTCATTATTATATGTCTTAGAGATATTACAGTGCGAATTTAGAGACATTTTATTTCAAGGCACAGTTGTCCCGAAAACCGGGAATAAATAACCGTGAAAATTAGCGGTTTTCATCGATATTCGGAATCCAAAAATATTTTTTTCCCTAAAGGTATTTTTAGACCGGTTACGTCTATAAATAGTAATTGGATGTTAGTATCTCTCTTTAAACAACAAAAAAACATAGAATACTGCTTGTTTCCTTTAATACAGACAATGTCTGAAACGTCGTTCTAAGGTCTCCGAATTATCTTTATTTCAAGTGAGATGCAAATTTCGTTATCCTGAGCCATTATTATATGTCTTAGAGATATTACAGTTCGAATTTAGAGACATTTTATTTTATGGCCCAGTTGTCCTAAAAATCGTGGATGATAAACTTCAAAATCAACGATTTTCAGTGATATTCGGAAACAATAATTATTTTTTAATAAATGTATTTATAGACCCATTATGTTTATAAATAGCAATTGGATGTTAGTAAATCTCTTTTAAACAATGTAAAAACAGAGAATACTACTTGTTTCCTCTATTATATACAAGGTCTTAAAAGTTGTCTTAAGGTCTCCAAATTATCTTTATTACAGTTCGAATTTAGAGAAATTTTATTTCAAGGCCCAGTTTTCCTGAAAACCGTGGATAATAACGTTTAAAATCAGCGCTTTTCAGCGATATTCGTAATCCAAAAATATTTTTTCCCTAAAGGTATTTATAGTCCCGTTACGTCTGTAAATAGCAATTGGATGTTAGTATCCCTCTTTAAACAATGTAAAAACGGAGAATACTACTTGTTTCCCCTATTACATACAAGGTATGAAAAGTGACCTTAAGGTTTTCAAATTATCTTTATTTCAAGTAAAATGCCAATTTCGTTATCCTGAGTCATTATTATATGTCTTAGAGATATTATATTGCAAATTTATAGACATTTTATTTCATGGCCAGTTGTCCCGAAAATCGTGTATAATAACCTTTAAAACAACGGTTTTCAGCGATATTCGGAATCCAAAAATATTTTTTCCTAAAGCTATTTATAGATTCGTTACGTCTATAAATAGCAATTGGATGTTATATTAGTATCCCTCTTTAAGGTCTCCAAACTATCTTTATTTCAAATGAGATGTCAATTTCGTTACCCTGAGTCATTATTATATGTCTTAGATATATTACACTGTGAATTTAAAGACATTTTTTTTCAAGGCCCAGTCGTCTCGAAAACCATGGATATTATAATTTATAACCTTCAAAATCAGCGGTTTTCAGCGATAGTCGGAAACCAAAACTGTTTTTTCCCTAAAGGTGTTTATAGACCAGTTATGTCTATTAATAGAAATTGGTTTTTAGTATCCATATTTAAACAACTTAATGACGAGAAAACTACTTGTTTCTTCTAATACAGACATGGTCTGAAAAGTGGTCTTAAAGTCTCCAAACTATCTTTATTTCAAATCAGATACCAATTTTGTTATCCTGAGTCATTATTATATGTCTTAGAGATATTACAGTGCGAATTTAGAGACATTTTATTTCAAGGCCCAGTGGTCCCGAAAACCGTGGATAATAACCTTGAAAATTATCGGTTTTCAGTGATATTCAGAAACCAAAAATATTTTTTCCCTAAAGGTATTTAAAGACCCGTTATGTCTATAAATAGCAATTAGATATTAGTATCCCTTTTTAAACAACGTAAAAACGGAGATTACCTTTAAAATAAGCGGATTTCAGCGATATTCGGAATCCAAAAATAGTTTTTCCCTTAAGGTGTTTATAGACCCGTTACGTCTATAAATAGCAATTGGTTTTTAGTATCTCTCTTTATACAACGCAAAAACGGAGATTACTACTTGTTTCCTCTATTACATACAAGGTCTGAAAAGTGGTCTTAACTCTTAAGGTCTCCAACCTATCTTTATTTCAAATCAGATGCCAAATTCGTTATCCTAAGTCATTATTATATGTCTTGGACATATTACACTGCGAATTTAGAGACATTTTATTTCAAGGCCCATTTGTCTCGAAAACCGTGGATAATAACATTCAAAATAAGCGGTTTTCAGCGAAATTCGGTAACAAAAAATATTTTTTTCCCTAAAGGTGTTTATAGACCCGTTACGTCTATAAATAGCAATTGGTTTTATTATCCCTCCTTAAACAACGAAAAAACGATATTATTACTTGTTTCCTCTAATACAGAAAAAGTCTGAAATGTGATCTTAAGGTCTCCAAACTATCATTATTTCAAATCAGAGTCCAATTTCGTTATACTGAGTCATTATTATATGTCTTAAAGATAAAACTGTGCGAATTTAGAGACATTTTATTTCAAAGCCCAGTTGTCTTGAAACCTTGAAAATCAGCGGTTTTCAGCGAAATTCGGAAACCAAAAATATAGTTTCCCTAAAGGTAATTATAGACCCGTTAAGTCTATAAATAGCAATTGGATGTTAGTATTCCTCTTTAAACAACGTAAAAACGGAGATTACTACTTGTTTTCTATATATAGACAAGGTTTGCAAAGTGATCTTAAGGTATCCAAAATATCACTGTTTTAAATCAGATGTCAATTTCGTTATCCTGAGTCATTATTATATGTCTTAAAGATATTACTGTGCGAATTTAGAGACATTTTATTTCAAGGCCCAGTTGTTCTGAAAATCGTAGATAATAACCTTGAAAGTCAGCGGTTTTCAGCGAAATTTGGAAACCAAAAATATGTTTTCCCTAAAGGTATTTATAGACCGGTTAAGTCTATAAATACCACTAAATAGCAATTTGATGTTAGTATCTCTCTTTGTACAACGTAAAAACGAAGATTATTACTTGTTTCTTCTAATACATACAAGGTTTGAAAAGTGATCTTAAACTCCAAAATATCACAAATTTAAAATGATATGCTAATTTCGTTATCCTGGATCATTATTATATGTCTTAGAGATATTATAGTGCGAATTTAGAGACATTTTATTTCAAGGTTCAGTTGTCCCAAAAACCTGGATAATAACCTTCTAATTTTCAGCGATATTCGGAAATCAAAAACAATTTTTCCCTAAAGGTGTTTATAGACCCGTTAAGTATATAAAAAAAATTGGTTTTTAGTATCTCTCTTTAAACAACATAAAAATGAGATTACTACTTGTTTCCTTTAATACAGACAAGGTCTGAAAAGTGATTTTAAGGTCTCCAAATTATCTTTATTTCAAATCAGATTTCAATTTCGTTATCCTGAGTCATTATTATATGTCTTAAAGATTTTACTGTGCGAATTTAGAGATATTTTATTTCAAGTCCCAGTTGTCCTAAAAATGGTGGATAATAACCTTGAAAATCAGCGGTTTTCAGCGAAATTCGGAAACCAAAAATATGTTTTACCTAAAGGTATTTATAGACCCGTTAAATCTATAAGTAGCAATTGGATGTTAGTATCCCTCTTTAAACAACGTTAAAACGGATATTATTACTTGTTTCCTCTAATACATAAAAGGTCTGAAAAGTGGTTTTAAGGTTTCCAAAATATCTCTATTTTAAATCATATGCCAATTTCGTTATCCTGAATCATTATTATATGTCTTAGAGATTCTATAGTGCGAATTTAAGACATTTTATTTCAAGGCCCAGTTGTCCCGAACAAAATCAGCGGTTTTCAGCGATATTCGGAAACCAAAAATATTTTTTACCTAAAGGTGTTTATAGACCCATTACGTCTATAAATAACAATTGGTTTTAGTATCCCTCTTTAAACAATGTAAAAACGGAGATTCCTACTTTTTTCCTCTAATACAGACAAGGTTTGAAAAGTGATATTAAGGTCTCCAAAATATCACTATTTTAAATGAGATGCTAATTTCGTTATCCTGAGTCATTATTATATATCTCAGAGATATTATAGTGCGAATTTAGAGGCATTTTATTTCAAGATCTAGTTGTCCCGAAAACCGTGGATAATAACCTTTTAAATCAGCGGTTTTCAGCAATATTCGGAAACAAAAAATAATTTTTCCCTAATGGTGTTTATAGACCCGTTAAGTCTATAAATAGCAATTGGTTTGAGTATCTCTCTTTAAACAACGTAAAAACGTAGATTATTACTTGTTTCCTCTAATACAGACAAGGTTTGAAAAGTGGTCTTAACTCTTAAGGTCTCTAAACTATCTTTATTTCTAATGAGATGGCAATTTCGTTATCCTGAGTCATTATTATATGTCTTAGAGATATTACAGTGCGAATTTAGAGACATTTTATTTCAAGGCCCAGTGGTCTTTAAACCGTGGATAATAACTTTCAAAATCAGCGGTTTTCAGCGATATTCGGAAACCAAAAATAATTTTTCCCTCAAGGTGTTTATAGACCCGTTACGTCTATAAATAGTAATTGGTTTTTAGTATCCCTTTTTAAACAACGTAAAAACGAGATTACTACTTGTTTCCACTAATACAGACAAGGTCTGAAAAGTGGTCTTAAAGTCTCCAAACTATCTTTATTTCAAATAAGATGCAAATTTCGTTATCCTGAGTCATTATTATATGTCTTAGAGATATTACAGTGCGAATTTAGAGACATTTTATTTCAAGGCCCAGTGGTCCTTAAACCGTGGATAATAAATTTCAAAATCAGCGGTTTTCAGCGATATTCGGAAACCAAAAATAATTTTTCCCTAAAGGTATTTATAGACCCTTTACGTCTATAAATAGCAATTGGATGTTAGTATTTCTGTTCAAACAACGTAAAAATGGAGAATACTACTTGTTTATTTTAATACTTACAAGGTCTAAAAAGTGGTCTTAAGGTATCCAAATTATCTTTATTTCAAGTGAGATGCCAATTTCGTTATCCTGAGTCATTATTATATGTCTTAGAGATATTACAGTGCGAATTTAGAGACATTTTATTTCAAAGCCCAGTTGTCCCGAAAACCGGGGATAATAAGTTTTAAAATCAGCGGTTTTCAGCAATATTCGGAATCAAAAATATTTTTTCCGTAAAGGTATTTATAGACCCGTTACGACTATAAATATCAATTGGATGTTAGTATCCCTATTTAAACAACGTAAAAACGGAGAATACTACATGTTTTCTCTAATACACAATGAAAAGTGGTCCTACGTAGACTTGGCAGAAGCAACCCGACCCGATTGACCGGACCCGAATGACGCGACCCGTGACCCGAAATTAACCCGAACTACAACACCAGAATGTGACCCGAAACCCGATTGGACCCGACCCAACCCGAACATGACCCGATCTTTTTTTACCCGTAACTGACTTGACCCGAAATAACTCGATTCAAAACCACTCAACCCGAAAATGACCCGAAAAAATATAACTTTAATTAAACAAAAAAAACATAAAATGGCCTTTTGTCTCTTATTCTTTGACCCGAAAATGACCTGAGCCGAAATAACCCGACCCAGTTGACTCAAAACGGACCCGACAACAAACCCGAAACAAATCCGAAATGATCCGACCCGATCGGAATTAACCCGAAATCAACAAGAGACCTGAACTGACCCGACCCGAGCTGACCTTAGGTCTCCAAACTATCTTTATTTCTAATCAGATGCAAATTTCGTTATCCTGAGTCATTATTATATGTTTTAGAGATATTACAGTGTGAATTTAGAGACATTTTATTTCAAAGCCCAGTTGTCCTGAAAATCGTGGATAATAATAACTTTCAAAATCAACGATTTTCGGGGATATTCGGAAACCAAAACTATTTTTTATTAAAGGTACTTATAGACTCATTACGTTTATAAATAGCAACTGAATGTTAGTATACCTCTTTAAACAATGTAAAAACGGAGAATACTACTTGTTTCTTCTAATACAGACAAAGTCCGAAAAGTGGTCTTAAGGTGTCCAAAATATATTTATTTTAAATCAGATGACAATTTCGTTATCCTGAGTCTATTATTTGTCTTATAGATATTACAGTGCGAATTTAGAAACATTTTATTTCAAGAGTCAGTTGTCCCGAAAACCGTGGATAATAACCTTTAAAATGAGCGGTTTTCAGCGACATTCAGAATTCAAAAATATTTTTTCCCTAAAGGTATTTATAGACCCGTTACATCTATAAATAGCAATTGGATGTTAGTTTTCCTCTTTAAACAACGTAAAAACGGAGAATACTACTTGTTTCATGTAATACATATAAGGTTTTAAAAGTTGTCTTAAGGTCTCCAAATTATCTTTATTTCAAGTGAGATGTCAATTTCATTATCCTGAGTCATTATAGTATGTCTTAGATATATTACAGTGTGAATTTAGAGACACTTTATTTCAAGGCCCATTTGTCCTCAAAATCGTGGACAATAACCTTGAAAATCAGCGGTTTTCAGCGATATTCGGAAACAAAAAATATTTTTTTCTAAAGGTATTTATAGATCCGTTATGTCTATAAATAACAATTGGATGTTAGTATCTCTTATTAAACAACGTAAAAACGGAGAATAATACTTGTTTCGTCTAATGTAGACAATGTCTGAAAAGTGGTATCAAGTTCTCCAAAATATCTTTATTTCAATCCATATGTCAATTCATTTACCTCGAGTCATTACTACTCCATGTCTAAAAGATATTGCAATGCGAATTTGAGACATTTTATTTTAAGGCCGAGTTGTCCCAAAAACCGTGGATAATAACCTTGAAATCACCGATTTTTAGTGATATTCGGAAATCAAAAATATTTTTTTGGAATTTATTTTCGTAGTTCTTTTTTACTCATTTTAGTACATTTTGTATCTAACTTTCCATTTACTACCATTCACTAAAAAAAACTTGAAACCTAATTCTCTCCACTTTTCTCTATTGCCCATCCTTTACCTTCTTCAAATTCTTTAATGGCGAATGATTATTCCGTCACAGAACAAGTATTAAATTCAATAATAATCGATTATTACGAATCAAATTGATTCTTTGTTGGTATAGCTTTGTATCTTATTTTTATTTAATTTAGGTTTATGATTAAATTAGTTAGGGATTAAAATGGCATGGGATTGTTTGGGGTATTAGTTATCGTCGGTGGCGACTGAGGTGGTCCATGGTGGCATATGGCATACTCACCGGCCATAAGGATGATGACGAATACATTGTACGTCTGTACTGCAGGTTGCATGCTTGGTTTTTTTTTTCCATATATTGTTGTCTGTGTGTTTTATTTTTTCAATGTAGTATAATGGACTTTGTTTCACGCACAACATCCCCCACGTACCACCCTCTCACACGCCGTTGTTCTAGTCGACGATAATTCCTCTTGTAGGCGACTGTCAATGACCTACTCCGCTGGCGAACCATGCCCCGACAACGACATGAGATGAATAAAACATATTTTTTTCGTATGAAATTAGAGAAATTATATTTATTTTTGAGAGAAAAATTAGAGAAAATATATTAGAGAGAAGTTAGAGAGGGAAAATTGGTCAAAAAATGTCAAGGGTATTATTGTCAACTATATACTGAGATGAGTAAAATGTGTACTGCGAAAATCAACACCCTATTTTATTATATGTCTAATGTCTTAGAGATATTATAGTGCGAATATTGAGACATTTTATTCCAACGCCAAGCTATCCCGAAAGCCATGAACAATAACCTAGAAAATCACCGATTTTCAGCGATATTCAAACCAATTGTTTTTCCCTAACAATATTTATAGCAATATTTATAGACCCATTATGCCTATAAATAGTAATTAGATGTTCGTATCCCTCTTTAAACAATGTAAAAAAGAGAATACTATTTGTTTCGTCTAATAGAGACACGGTATGAAAAAGTGGTCTTAGGATCTCAAAAATATCTTTATTTCAAACCATACGCCAATTCCATTCTCCCGAGTCATTATTATATGTCTTAGAGAATATTACAGTGCGAATTTTGAGACATTTTATTTCAAGTCCTAGTTGTCCCGAAAACCGTGAAAATCAGCGGTTTTCAATGATATTCGAAAACCAAAAATATTTTTTCCCTAACGGTATTTATAGACCTTTATGTCTCTTACTAGCAATTGAATGTTCATATCCCTCTTAAAACAACGTAAAAATAAAGAATACAGGAGGAGAAGCCAGAAAATTGCATAAAGCAGATGCAGATAAATAGAAAAAAATTACATTCCCAAAGATTCTAAATAGCTTTTGAGTAGCAACAATGAATCTCCTACGATTTTACCACAAAAGGAAAGAATATGCCAAATAGTAGCTAAATCTTGGTTTCTAACCTAGTCGAAATCAATCACAAACATTCACCACCACGCGACCACTACAACTGATTCGAAATAACCCCAATATTCAAAAGCCACATGCCCCGACCTCAGAAACCCGTACTCTAACCATGAGCTATTCATTTCCACTATCGAAAACACATATCTGGGTTTTACATAGGAGTTCGACGAGTTTGAATGGTGGTTGTAATAGAATATAACTATAATATATGAGTCTCAACCATACCTTAAGGTTTGGGTTGAGATAATTCATGGTATCATGGTATCAGAGGCAGAGTGACCGAAGGTCACGTGTTCAAACACTGGCAGCCCTCAATATTCTCACAAAACTCACCAAGTGGAAAAAACCCGCACATGGTATGGGAGACTTGTACACTAACCAACCACTCTTCAAGCCCAATGACATTCGAGTGAAGGGCATAATAGAATATAACAGGGTGACGTTTTTGCGGATGGCCAAGTGTTGGTAAATCGTCACAGTGGGGACATCGTGGGCCAATGACTATGCCGTTATAGGCGGTGGTGGATGTAGCGGTGATGGCGGGGCAATGTATTTGTTTGTCTTATTTCTCAAACATTAACCCATTTAATTTTTATTAACTCTCATTGTAGACGGGGACTACCTCCGACAAGTCGACAACATCTACAAGTAATAGGCGGCCACCACCTCCGAGCATCACCAATTTCATTCAACTCCACTACCGAGTACCCCAACCCAATCGACATCAACCTCATACTTCACCACCCCAACCTAATGTAAATCATCTTAAAATGCAAGAACCACCGACACCGCCTCAGAAAATCTTGTCCGCTAACCAAGAAATTTTATCCCAAATTATGAAAACCCCCCCAGATCTGGGTTTTCATCGGTAGTCGGCGAGTTTGAATGGTGGTCGAGATGAACACGCGAATAAGGGTGGCGATGCTAGCGTTGTGCGCTTGTGGCTCCATGGTTGGTGATTCGATGGTTGATATTGTGGGATTTGAGTGGGAGGAGGCAATGGCCAAGAGGAGGTGGTTATGGGGAAGTGCTAATGACAATGACCCATAAATAAAGCACAAATATGGCGCAAAGTTATCAGAAATTTAGTCAACTGTTTTTGGTTTCCCGCTAACTGCTCTGGAGCTAAAGACAACAAGAAAGAGTCGAATGATAGGGGTTTTTTGAATTTTGGTGTTTTTCCAACATAAACAATGGTTGAGCACCTATAGTAAATTAATCTCTAATTTGTGTTATTTTGCCGAAAATGACGTCAAGTTTAAATTATAGTCCAATATCTTCGAAAGTCCATCTTTCCGAAGGCGTTAAAGTCTGTCATGCCAATCTGTGGACAAAGCCCAAAGTGACAATACAAAGAAAAGGAATAAAAGAATGGCCAATTAGTGGAACATACTGAATTATTGTCCAAATTAAGGGTATATTTATAATAAGTCTCTCTTAAAATTATTATATCTGTTTAAGTTAAAACGGGTCAAGTAGCATTTCACTTGTATAGATAAGACAAAAGTAAAATTTATAGGAAATGATAATATGTCTTATCTATACAAATGAGTCATAATTTAACCCGTTTTAACCTTAGGACAAATACATCCATTTGAAATGAAAATTTGTAGTATATTTATTAGAGTCCTGTTGGAGTATCTCTCCTAACATATACTTCCTCCGTTCTATTTGGTTGTATACGTTTGCTTTATCACGTATGTCAATGCTCATTTTGTTTTGCTTATATCTTTAGTTAAATATTATTAAAAATTATAAAAATTTGATATTAATATTGTACTCGGTAAGACAATTTAAACAAGATCTCACATGACTATCTTTTATATTATATATTAGAAGTTGTATTAACGATTCTTCTAACTTATGAATAGTGCCCAAAAAGCAAATGTATACAATAAAATGGAACGGAGGAAGTACAAGTATACAACCATCTTGATGAATCTTTCTTCGCCATGTTTTTTCTAAACCATCTTTTTAATCATATTATTATCTTCCATTTATAGTGCACTTGAAATTAAATCTTTCAAATATTATCTAAGAAATGTGTTCTATATCACTCTCAATTTACAACCATGACATATGTATTATATATTTATATGTAGACCTATATATAAAATACAGTATGAGTTTTGAATTTATCGGTTAATATGCAAGAAAATACTATGACATTAAACTTAAAATCAACAAAACAAAAACATTAAAACTGGAATGGCTAAGCCCGAGCCAAACAATTCGGGTTCACATAGCTAATCGGGCATTTTGATCTTTTTTTTACCTATCCGGGTATGTATTGGATACTCGGGAATGGGATGGCTAGTTCAAGATGCTAAACAGCGGACCATGAGTCGAAAAAGGAAAGCCATTTGTCTAGCTATACTTTTAGTTTTTCTCGGCTATATGTTTCTAGTTGTACTGCTAATAAATATTGTTCACCTTAAGAACTTATTAATAATCAAAAATTATTTTGTATGTTTTGTGATCAATACTAGATCCAGAAAAGTACCTTTTCGGGGTCTCGATCAAAATATTAAGGTAATTTCAAGTAGAGGTGATCGTTTGCGGGCTTTGACAAATATGGACCGGCCTATCTTTGAAAAAATGTCAAACGGGCCTAATATGCCTTGTCCATGCGGGCTTTCTAGGGTTATCCATGTCCGCCTAATTTAAGTTAGCGCGCTTGTCCGTGGGTTTGCAAGCTTAAATGTAAAATATATTTAACTAATTTTTTGTACCCCTCCGTCCCGGCCATTTGTTTACCATTTCCATTTTAAGGCGTCTCATTTATTTGTTTCTTCCTTCTATATTAGGATAGTAATGCATGAGTAATTTGATCACTCAATGAGACTATTGTCTACTTGTGATCCACCAAGTATAACCACAAATGATCTCCTACCATTTCCTTCATAATTGTGTCACACGCAAAGGTAAATAAATGACCGGAACAAAGGGAATAATATTTAATCTACTAATTTTGCTTTAACATACCCGTGCAATTTTGCACGGGTTTAAAACTAGTACTCCCTCCTAGTCACTCATTTCTTCCCCTTTCTCTTTTACACAAAAATTAAGGAAATGAATCCGGACCACACAAAACACACTACCCCATATACAAATGAATTTAGACCACACAAAACACACAACCCCACATCCAAAAAGGGAAAGAGGGAAGAAAACCCGACTTACCCAATAAGGAAAGAGGGAAGAAATGACCGACTAGGAGGGAGTATTACATTATTTAGTCTTACAAACTTCAAATACTTAATCATTCTAAAATAATACTCCCTCCGTCTCGGTCATTTGTTTACCATTTCTATTTTAGGATGTCTCATTCATTTGTTTACCTTTCTATATTTGAATGGTAATCTATGAGTAATTTGATCACCCAATGGGACAAAAGGTCCCCTATTATTTTCTTAATAATTGTGTCAAAAGAAAAGGTAAACAAATGATTGGGCGAAGGGACTAATAATAATAAAGATCATTATGACTAGTGTATTCAATCTCTCAGTAATACACTTGTACTTGAAGAGTGCACATAAATGCTGATTTGTATGTGACAGATATGTTGTCATTTCAATTAACTTTCAACCACAACTTCTGCTGTTTGGTTATCACTTTCATATACTCCGTATTTATTAATTTATATATTACTTCGTATATACAAGTGATTTTAACCGGCTTGAAAAATCACATTTCAGAAAAGGGTAGAGTAGTACACGTGCAGCTTACGAGTTACAAATAACTAGAAATTGCTATGCCCCAAACTATCTACAACGTTATGAATTGAATGATGCAATTAAAAATCCTGTCATATAGCTGAAGACCACTAATCCATTTTGATCAACATAGAAATAGATTTACAAAGAGCATATCAATTTTATTTGATATATCTTGGAAATCCTCATTGTTCACCTTTCAAGCAAATATTGCTAGCAAAAACATTGCCACGTAGTAACTTTGAATGACCTATACACAAAGCAGCGGTGAGTCACTTGTCAATTCTGAGGTGTTTACAGAGATAGCCAAGTTCAGGCCGAGCATTCATCCAAGACGTAAATGAAGTGTCAATCGCAGATGCACAGTAGAGGTAAGATCTGAATGTTATCAAGAAAAAGTACCTCCTGTACATGGAATCAGCAAGATATTATCCACAAGAAAAATGAATGATCTATCTGTAATAGGTACGCAACAAAGAAGATTTGGATTACGTCACCTAAACTTTAGGGATTTAATAATATTACTGATTATTTGGAAGGTTACTTCTACTCCAAGGCCTTCTTCGGATGAGGGGATTCGGAGGGAAAGGGAGGGATACGAAATTTTTTGTTTAGTTATATAGGAAAAGGGAAAGGGATGCTATATCCCTCAAATTAAAGAAAAGTTGAGATATTAATTTTGTGGTTTTGTAAATTTATTATGTAGATTAGTTATATAGGGGCAATATTGGATAATTGAAGTACCAGTCCTACCCCTTGAATTATAGGGAATAGGGACTATATCATTGGGATGAAGATGGTGATAGCTAAATTATATAGGACCAATATTGGACTTTTACAATTTTTGCATACTAAATTTATAAAGGGGACAATAAAAATGGGATAATTTTTTGGGGGGGGGGGGAAGGGGGCAATAGAAAGGGATGGAGGGAATACTTTGTAAGAAAATGTACATAAGGTAGCATACCCCAATTAGCCTTGGAATAATTGACGATCAAAAGATAAAACTCATCATGGTGTATAATTGAATTACCTTAACGCCTTGACACCCATATCTATTAGGTAGGCTTGTCGCTCTTCATTGCCAGTACAGGCTTGCTTCAGTTCCACAGTATAGTTACCAATATCATCATGTATGTTACCAGCTCCTGCACATCTATGAAGGTGCAGCAAAGACTACTTTATAGAGGTTCAGCCTAAAGGTATTATAAACAATTATGCTAATTAATTAGATACACAGGAAGAAGCAAAGCATGTAAGTTAACTTAATTGATACAGTAAGTACTACGGAGTACATGCGATATGCAAGATATTTTAAAAGATTGGCTAGGCAGTCCACAGAATTAGATTATAAAAGGACCGTCTTATTTTAAGACCATAAAATGTCACCATTTTTTAATAGAGTGTAACCATTAAATGATAAAATGTTAGCTTTTTTGTATATAACCCCCACCTATTATGTTCAAATATTTACAAATTACCACCTATTATGTCCATTTTTACAAATAAGCCCCTAGTTTCCAAGTTAAGCCTCACCATCCACACCTAATTTACTACTTATTGACGGTTTATATTATATATCGTCTCGATTATATTTTAACTACTTGCGATTATGTGAAATACCTAAAAGACCTTTTATTATATATTCTCAACCTCTTCCACACATTAACCACACAGTCACCACCCACCCACTTCTTCACCAACCACAACCACCTCACCTCGTTCCCATAACCACACAACCACCGCTACTTACTACCTACTGACCTCGCCGACCACCGCTAACCACCGTAAAATAGTGGAGATTCTAGTAAAGTTATGACAAATGTTGATTCAAAAGATAAAGAAGCTGCTATTGTTACTGAAAATGAAGAACATTCTAATACGGAGAATTTTTCAAGAGTAATGAGTGAGGATTCTATTGATTTCGGTCCTCTTTGTTCTTTAAAGAATCAATTAGAAAAAGAAAAGGTTTTATTTTTTTGATTTTGTGATTTTATTTTGTTAGATATTCAATAATTAGGATTGATTTTGTTATATTTGTCGTAAAGATCATATCTTTATGACCTTTGGAAACACCCTTCCTTTGCCCATAAATCCATCATTGATGACGTTGTAGCTAGTAATTAGAATTAAAAGCACCAAGTTTTCCATACCTCATAAATCTAAGCTTACCTACTCTTTTCTCAAAAATTTCAACAGTTGATTTTAATCTAGGTTGTCGGTGGTGAGGTGGTGATGACGAGTGACGACAGCCTAATTTTCGATGGATGATGGTGATATAGGAGGTTGTGGGTGATGGTGAAATAGGAAGTAGCGCTTGTGTTGGGTAATGGTTGGCTAGATCTAGTTGTGAGATGGGTTACAGGACGATTTTGGGTGGTGGCCAGTTGTACCTGGCCGTGAGCGCATGCCCAATGGTGGAGGGTTTGTGGGTGATGGTGTTGGTGGTGGGCTTGTGGGGTGGGTTCGTGATGCAGTGTCCCCAGGCCGAGCCCCACTCCAGCAGTAATGGTGTGGCGGTGGTTAAGGGTGAGTTTGCGGTAATCAGGGCTGACGGCGGAGTTCGGTACTGGTTTTGGGGGTTATGCTGGGAAGGAGATGGGGTGGTCGTTGATTGTTGGTGAAATGTGGGTGGAAGTGATGGCTGTGTGGGTAATGTTAGAAAGAGGTTGATCAGAAGAATACAGTAAGGGTACTTTGGGTATTTCACATACTCGTAAGTAATTAAAACATAATCGAGACTATATATAATATAAACCGTCAATAAATTGTAAATTAGGTGTGGATGATGAGGTTTAACTTGAAAAGTAGGGGGGTATTTGTAAAAATGGACAGAGTAGGTGGTTATATACAAAAAACCCATGTTAGTTATAACTAAATTTGTCACTTTTTAACAAAAAAAGTTATGGTCACATTTTATCAGAAAGTAGTTACATTTTATCGTAAAATGGTGACATATAGCCCGTTTTTATTTCAAACGGATTTGGTATGTCTGAAACAAGAATTTGCCCCAATAGATTAATCTTACTTTACAATTATGAGATTGTGACTTCATGATACTATGCCTGCTGGATTCTCTCCATCCTTCCAATGTTTACTCCTCGGACAACTCCAGACACCAGTTGTTTGCATACGAGTGTTTTTTAAAATAACAGAAGGGAAAGAGAAACTCCTTTAAAGCGCAAAAATCCCAACTACATTTACATAAATGCTTGCCTAGTTACCCTTTTAATGTGTCAAAATAGCCACAAGACAGTAAGAAAGATGCTAACCTTTCTATGATACTGTCCACACACGCTTTACTCCTAGGCCCATGAGGAAGAACTCTCATGAGGCTGAGAATGTCCCTATAATCTCCTGCTTTGAGTGTGGCTTCACCAGATGCTGAGTACGACAAGGCATCAGGTATAGGAAGCGGAAGCGGAAACTGAGTGACAGCCAATGAGCAAGAAGCATCATGTTGCACATTTAGATCAGCGTCAAGTCTTATGCAAATGATTACCATAGCATAAGCCACCCCTCCAAATCCTGTATGCGACACGTACAAATAGCATCCTGCAGAGCTGCAAGTGAAGGTAACATAGCTCAATAATTAAAGATTTCCCTTTAACTCTTGCACAAGTGATACACATCCTTGGCAGGGGATAAGGAAAAAAGCAGTCCCAGTTACTTACTCATCTTTGCAGTACTGGATCGCATCAATGTCAGATGATAAAGCTTCTCTCTCCCTTGTTAAAGGTATTCTCTGGTATACTATATCAAAGCCTTCGTCCTTAAGTGTAGCAAAAACTTCTGCAGGAGTCTTAACATCTTCGGTGAAAATATTCTCCCAGTATCCAACAACACTAGATTGATTCAGCGTTGGACTGTATTCTTCTCTATGCAAAAGCATACGCCCACCAGATTGAGTAACCTCCAATATTATATCTTCTTTAAGTCGTGTCTCCATATGTTCCACCTTTATAATTAATGGAGAAGAGCAGGATCATTAAGCCTAGAAAACCTTTTTTTTATAAGGTAAGAAAAAGTAAGCCTAGTAACCTTTGCGTGAGGATACTTTATACACTCAAATGATGCATAGTGTAAAAGGAATCAATGGAACATACCACTGGACCAGTAATCCCCACATGTTTCAGTGTATCAACAGGTTTGTTCAATTCCCGGAGCACAAAAGGTATGCCATTGATGTAAACCACAGCCTCCTCTCTCAAATCAGTTATCACTACTTTTTTCCCACTTGCAGCAGATCCCTTGGAAACCAGGAAAGACAGCATTTCCTTAGCACCAGTGATTGTAGGAGTGGCCATGCTGTAGACAGGGTATCCTGGCACCTAGGTTAAAGGTCGTATCAGACGCGAATACCAAACTCTGACTTGTGAACATAGTGAGACTTGGTAAAACATAAGAATTTATAAAGTAAATACAGACAAAAAATAGAAAACCAACTTCTATACCTCATAAACATGAGGTGCCCCATGTATCTGTATGTTGCTCGAAGTTCTTTGACCAGGAAAGAAGTACATTTTTAGTATAGAACCCTTCCCCAGCACGGAGCCATTTCGAGCCCGGATGATAGCCTCCATTACTGCATCTCCATGCTGAGTCTCATATGGTGTTCGCAAGTCTTCCTACATCATGAAAGAAAAAATAATTGGCACAATAAATTAAAAGGAGACTAATGAGTGATGAAAACTATAACAGTCCATAGTTGTGTCCTTTTTTCTTAGGACATAACAAATAAACCAAAGGAGACATTACAGGAACAGTGAAGAATCGTCCTGGACGCAATCTTATGCTCCATTTCATTGCTTGGACTTCTGATCGTTGCTGCAACCAACTCTTGAACGTCATCTTGCATTCTCCTTGGCCACAAAATCCATCAAATGCTTCACTTCCGAGATATGCTGAAAATGCAATTAAACGAAAATACCGCTCTAAGTACTCAGCACCACGGTTTAAGGCAACCCTTCTAACTCTTGGCTCAACTCGCTGTAAGTTGAATAATTCGCGATATCGCAGGACAGCATCCCGTATATTCTGCAGAGCTGAACATCTATCAATAACAGCATCTAATGCCTCTCTACATTCAACCCCATTATCAAATAATCTTGTAATTTTCCACAAGAGTAATATATCATTGATGCCAAAAGCACGGCTTGACTTTCTGCCTGTTCCAAGATCAACTCTAGAAGTTGACACAGCTTCATCACCCACAGTCTCTTCACCACTTGACGAACTATCATCCATTACACAACTTGACCAGTCATCAGACAGAATTCGTATAGGCTTCCCATAATCTATTCTTAGTTTGAGTAGGCAGGCTATCACTGTGCCTGTTGTCGTCCTTCCTCTGCCCATCTGTACAAGATTGAAAAGGTATTCAAAATCCCCTTAAAGAGAACTCGTTGCAAAAAGCCAATGACATTTGCATCCACAACTGAACATACCTGGCAATTGAACACAAAAGCAGTGTCCTTTGAAGCTGAAGCCATATTTTTAGACAATGTGTCGAAATCAGAGCTTTTTGGAGCTTTTCCATCAGTTATGGGAACACGTGCATACTTCACTTGATGTCCCTCAGCCTCCAGGCAACTAAAAACTTCACGAGGTGTTTGAACTAAGTCAGAATTGACATGTTCCCAGGCATCATATATTTGGCCGTCATCTGTTTCATGAATAACCATAATAGCACCTCCAAAGCGTTCAGATTCACACAGAATATCCTGCTTAAGTCGAGCTTCCATTCTCTCTACTCTCTCGCAATCAATTCCCTGGACGGAGTATACATACAATCAGTAATCAGAAGAAAGACCCAAAAGGTTACTCTTGCACAATTTTAGTATAGAACCCTTCCCCAGCACTGAGCCATTTTGAGCGCGGATAAATAATGTCCCTTGAACAAATCCATCAAGCTTCACAATAGGTAGCCAAATGCAGCTAATTGAATCTACCAACAAGAACAATAACTAAATATATTTTCCAGCCATACAATTTTGGATTTCATATCTACTTTATCTCAAGTTCACAAAGAAAATGCACAGAATAACTATAGATCTGTGCCAGCATACTTGTAGATAAAAGTTTTGGAAAAAAAAATATATATGTATACGTACGGTGTACTCCAACATGTTCTTATAAGGTCTTTCAACTTCACGAAGCACAAATGGCTTGCCATTGATGTAGATAACAGGCTCCTCCCTCATGTTGTGCCAAAAGACAGGACGGCCTGCTCTTGAGCTACCAACTCGCTGAATAACAGAACGAATGCCATCAATTGTCGGGTTCGCTACACCATATACAGAAAACCCAGGGACCTCCCTGAAATTTGGAGCACCTTCTACCCTCTCCGGCAAAGTTGAGTTTTGACACCCTGGACAATGGTCACTCTTTAAAACTGTTTGACTGCCCAGTACTGCTCCATTTCTCAGTGCAGCAACAACGCTCATTTCATATGGACGGCCGTTTGCAGATTCAGCCAACTTCATAAGGGATTTTTCCGCATTAAGATAACCTAGTGCACCCATTGGGTCTCTACGCAACAACCTGCACAACATTTAGTTAGGAGACCCATCATCCAAGAAAAAGACAACTATTTGAAATGCGTTTATATTAGCCTACATACCTACGAAGTATGCTATAAAGTTCTGGCCTTGCTCTCATCCACTCAGCAAAACTACACTCCACAGTTGATGTAACAGCACTCTTGGTGTGAAGATACACAGCAAAACATATCAGAAAATAGTATCTCTCCAAATACTCCACAAAAAAAGAAAGTGAAGCTTCTCTTTTCATCTCATCTGGTTGGTGTAAAATACTGTTGCGATAGGTCGCTATAGCTTCTCGTAAATTCTGCAATGATGATAAATGATATAAATTAGCTGCCACCTACCGCTTTAACCAAGGAGTCATAACGGGTGTATGATCAGTAATTAAGTATAATCCTAATCAAGTACCCCTTTTTACCTAGAACAGGTTAGGAAGCAGACATGTTTAGACATAGTCTGCAAATTAAAATAAAATGTCTCATTTATTACATTTGGTAGTGTCAATATGTTGGTAGTGTGCAAATCCTCACATCCCTTTACTATTGTGATCAATATCATTATCCCAGGGCATATGAAGAGGATAGGCGAAAAGTGCAAGGTAAGATTGACAAACATTCACCGTGATCTTTTAGTATATACATGATTTGCCATTTATCGATTGATCTCATGCCAAATTGAATTGACATGTGTGCAACTTTCAGCCTTAATGTTTCACTAGTGTCGATCCCGCGCGAAAGCGCGTTTTTTTTAGATAAAATTCTAAAAATGTTAAAAGGATTTGATGATATTTATATTTATTCCATTTTGAAAAGGGTAGAGAATTTGCTTTGCTCATATAAAAGCTAACCAATAATTATGACAAAAACTTGTGACCATAATTACCATTAATATTTATGGTATATAATTAATTAGAAGTTAAATATTGTACAAGACTAAATGTAGATAGTGAGATCAATTAATGAGAAGGCAAATATTCTATAGTAGAATGCGGGGAACTAAGCGGGAAATTTGGAGATTTGTTAATCTTTTAGTATAAAGGGGATGGTAAGGCTTTAGATTAAATGTTCAGTTTAAAGATAAATGTATTGTTCATAAATATGCAACCTCGCTCGCTTATTTCGAAATGTCATTTTTTAATCTTGAACCTCACTGTATATCTTGAGACCTCCTGAATCTGATCATAACCTTAAATCAAGACTATCACATAGGAGAATTTTACTGCTAGCGAGCAATGCCTGAACTTCTTAAGTATACCAGAAAATATAATCAGTCAAAGAAAACCAAAGACCGAACCATTGGGGAATAAACAAATGGGCCTCAAGATTATCAAGCCTTTTGGTTTATTCGTGGCAACTTAAACTTCAAACACACATCAAACATGTAAAATATCATCAATAGTATTCATGGGTTAAAACCGTCAGTAACAGCATGTAACAGCAGCCATTAAAGAAACCATAACTAAAAGAATAAAAGAGATTGTGGGTCATTGTCGGAACCACAATTAAATAGATTGACACACAATGAGTCAATAATGTAATCGAAAATTCTACAGTGGAGTCACTGCATAAGTAACACTCCCTCCATCCCATTTAACAGTCCCTTTTGAGCTGGAGCTCCATCCCATTTAACAGTCCCTTTTAAGCTGGAGGTCATGTACTGTGTATAAGATTTTGTGGTGAACTATCATTATTTTTTACCTGTTGATCCAAAGAACTTACATGCAGCGATGTCATCCCCTCCCGATTATGAGTGCAATGGGATGAACAGAGTGTGTTACTTGACTAAATATGGGAGGGAAAGTTCCTTTCTTTTTAATTTTAACGAAATAGAAAGAGATCAACTTTTTCAATATGGACCAAAAAGGTAATGGGACAATATAAATGAGATCACAAATTCTAGTTTAAGACTCACATATCCATCTTAAATTTAAAAATGGCCAGACAAATAGATGGGACAAAAGCATAGGGAATAGCAAAAAGTTGGTCTCATCTACCTAAATCGGATACAATTTGGCCCGTTTTAAGCCTATGAAAAATATGCATGTCTTAAAAGAGACCAACGGAAACGGAATAAAGAGGGCATGAGATGGTGAAAACAAAAATTATTGTTGGAAGTCCAATGAGGGGTAACTGACATTACCTGCATAGAAGCACACCTGTCAATCACTTTGTCCACCTGTCTTTTACCTTCCACGCCACCCTGAAAACATTCACTAAAAGAATCTCAAGGGTATATTCCCTGAAAATATTCATGTGATAAGAAGTCATTGATGAGGAGGGGGGGAAGAATATCGCACCTCCAAAACACGAATCAAGCTTCTAATGACAGTATATTCCCCCCTACGAATTGCCTCCTCTGAGCTAAGCAGGCTATCAGCACCATTGTTCATATCAGAAACTCTTCCAATGGAAATACGCCTACTAATACCTGTTGACATCAATGGTCATAACTCGCTCATGTCACGGCAAATTGTCCTTGGCTGTCCAAGTAGCAGGTTTACCGCTATCTCTTATCGATATCTTTTACCTTCAAACCAATTTTTTTTTAATAAAACTAAAAAAAGATATCCCCTTAACTGTTTTCTGTAGAAAAAGAGGGGAAAAAAACATCCGTTCGTTTATTTAATCATTCCGCTTCAAACAAAAATTAATTCTTACACACCTATCTAGTGGGAAATCAAATGATATAAGTCCAGGAATATGCCAATTACCAGAGGCTCCAATTCGGTTGAAGTAAATCAAGGTAGCAACCACCATGCCTGTTGTTGTCCGCCCACGTCCCATTTGACAATTGAAAATTATCTGAGTACTAAGCTCCTCATGAGATATCTTATCAACCTAAGATAAACAATTAATAAGCCTCATTACTCTGTATTATATGATGAAGTATAAAGAAGTTGGATATCCAAAATACGGGAAGAAGACAAAGAGTGATGAAAACAAAAGTGCCTAACCCATACCTTGTCAAAAAAAAAAAAGCATTACTCTATCATTGATAATAATTAACTTAGATACAAAATCCCTCAAAAAGATGCACCATTCCCTACTTCCCTGACAACCCCACTTATAACTTCATATCTCATAGTTAAATTAGCTTTAGCATCAATATTGACACTGTCAAAATAAACAGATCTCAATAGAGCCTCAAAATCAGAGATGAAATGTCTGCGCGAAAACTTGAGATAATGAGAATAATTATCCTTGGGGTTAAAAAGTTCTTTGCCAGGAAACGCAAGGGGGTAGGAAAATAGCTTGATGTATCAAGAGAATTTGAATGGTCTAATTATCAGTTGCTGAGGTCCTTGGCAATACAAACCATTCTCAAGGGCGACAATGACCTTACGAATACAAAGTATGGAAAAAAATAATACAAAGCGTACAAAACTTCTAAGAGAACCATTAAGCCATCCTTGGTCTTTGGTCTGCACACAACTTCTCCAAACCACTCTTCCTCTGCAAGAATTACCCCTCGAATCGTAAAGAAGATGTTTGACAATGACCAATGTGAGATAAAATTAAACTGCCACTCCTCTCGACAATAATTCCTCTTCCACCTATCTCCCTTTAGTTTGTCTCGAGTGCAATCACAAAATTCGTCACGCGAAGAGTTTCAGTTCAAAAGGTTACAAATAATGCTCAGGAACAAGGCTTGAATTAGCTTTGTCGCATAAAAACCATGTGGCACTTTTCCATTTCAACCACCCTGCTTTAATTCTGTGAGCGCCATCTCCATCTAACTCACCGTCTTTCTGAATAATAAATCCTAAATATTTAAAATTAATACGCTCCACCTCTCTCGACCCCTCGTTTTGACATGAATCCTACGGCCAATAAGCTAGGAGCTTTGGCAGCGAGACCCGATGAAGGAGCTGGTGAGACGACAGACTAAGACTAGGCCTTTGCCCACATTGTTCACAAATATTTACTGAACTGACACCTCAAATACTTAGTTTTACTCCTACTTAGCCTAAACACAAGAGCCTCCAAAGTATGCCTCCACAATTCCAACTTCTTTTCAACCCCCTCTTTCGTTTCATCAATTAACACAATATCATCTGCAAACATCATACACCAAGGGATGTCGTCCTGAATAGCCCTTGCCAACTCACAAAATAATTAAATAAAAAGACAAGAAAGAAGAGTATTCCATTATCCCTTGCTACTTCGTATATTGGTAGTACATTTTCTAAACAAGCACGAACCTACCAGGATATCAAAGTCGGATTCTTTCGGAGATTTCTCATCAGTCACAGGAACTCGTTCATATTTGACAAGAAATCCCTCCACTTTTAGTTCCTCATAAACCTGCAAATGATATTCATAAGATATAGGCTATAAAGAGAAAAATGCCATATTGTCTGAAAAGCAATCTAAGTTCTTGTACACGTACCTCAAGTGGAGTTTTCACCAAATCACTAGTTACTGGCTCCCACTGATCTACCATTTGTCCATCAGGCAGTTCATCAGTGACAAGAATCTTATTTCCATATCTACAAGTGATGGACACGTCTAGATTAAGAAAAATAGATCAAAACAACCATAAACACATAAATGAACATCAGCACAGCATCATTAAGCACCTGGCTGCCTCCAGTAAGATATCTTCTTTTAATCGAGATTCCATGTCTTCCACCCTATCCCTGTTGATTCCCTAATTAACTCAAAAACAAATTAAAATAAATAAAAATAAATAGTAGAAAAGAGGAATGTTTTGACAACAAAATACCTAGATTAATTAGTCCTCCCTAGTGGGGACGAGACAAGATAAGCAGGGTCATTAACTTAATTTATCAGCAATATAAAGGAATACAAATACAGCTTAACAGTAAATAAAAGATACTCCCTTCATCCATCCCATTTATAATGTCCACCTTTCCTTTTTGGGATGTTTGAAGAGCAAGTGACAAAATAATAACTTTATTAGTTCACTTACATAAATGGGTTTAATTGTGATGGAGGGAGAAGTAGTCACTTAAGTAGAAGTGATGCTGGATGTTTTATATTTTTTTCCTTACTATTTTTAGAAAGGGGGCAATTATTTGGGAAAACCAAGAGAGAAAAACGGATAATATAAATAGGATGAAGTGATTATCAAAACAAGCTACTAAGATATCCCTTCAGAGAAAGACTCGACCTACATCTGGAATACCTATGTCAGAATTTGTAGCATGGAAAAAAGAGGGCTAGCCTCAGGTGCTGTTGTTTTCTTAGAAATGGTTGATTGGGAAAGTTAACGATAACAATTCCGCCTCTTTACAGCTCTGGCTTGGGCTGTTTGGACCTTCTGTAATAAGCGTTCATCTGCGACAGACCTTGTTGAACTATTACGTCTTGCGCAAGGCTTTGTTAGGATGGTGAATGGTTATAATGATTATGCTGTATGTGTACATACCAGTCAACAAAAAACCCAAATGAATAGCTTGGCTGACGGGAAGAAACATCCCTTGAGATGGATTAAGGTGAACTCTGACGCTGCTATTTTTTAGGGCGGTTTTGTTAGGCTGGGAGCTTTTAAATGAAGATTGATAAACCTCTCTATTTCGCTCCAAATTGAAAAGAATGCAACGAAATAGCAAAATCTGTTTAGTTTGCCTAAATGTTGATTGACAGTTGACACACATACCGTATACTCAAGATTGGAGAAAGGTCTTTCAACGTCACGCAAAACAAAAGGCCGTCCGTTAATATACACCACCTGTAACACGGTAATATAGCAAATGAAGAGCAATGAGAGTAAGACGGTGTAAAACCCAAATTGATAGAGCAATGGTTAAGTTGAATAATCATGTGATACGGACAACAGCGCCAAGGATAGTTTAGTAAACATGGTAGTGATTATAAGATTGGGTGTTAAAGTTGGTAGTGTTTATGAATGAAGCCATTTAATATTAAATGTGTTGGTTTAGTTGGGCTTAAAATGAAAAATGAATAAAGTTGATGATATAATATGAGAATAATATATAGGAGGGATGAAATAGAAGGAAAGATAGGTGAAGAATAGAAAGATGATAGAATAGAGAATAGTATACCGGTTCCTCGCGAAGGTTAATCCACAAAACATAGGTAGCAGTAGCAGTTCCATGAGAGCAGGCTCCAATGTGTTTAAGAACATTACGGATTCCGTCAATAGTTGGAATGGCAACACCATGAACATGCAAGGAGTCGGCCTAAGTATTCATTCAAATAATAATAATAATAATAATAACCTAATTAAATTAGAGAAGAAGTAAAAGGAATAATATTAAATAATAAATAAAAAAGAAGAAGAAACCTGGCGGTAATTGGGAGCACCATCAATGTTGGGAGAAAGGCGTTTGTTGTGGCAGCCAGGAAAATGGTCGCTCTTTAAGATGGTCTTCTTGCCAAGCACGGATCCTCCACGCAACTTCATCACCAATTCAGGCTCTCTTGGTATCGACATCCTCTCCTCACTCTCGTCTCTCACTCACGCCGTTGCATACGGAGTATATAATATTCTCAAACAGATTTTATTATTCAACCTCCGTTCTAGATCCACCACGCCCAACCCTCTACGCCTCTACCTATATTCTCACCCTTTCTATTTTCTACCACACGCATTTTTCTTCTTTTTCTTTTCTTTTTCTTTTTCTTTTTCTTTTTCTTACTAGTTTTAAACCCGTGCAGAAAATACACGGGTCGCAATAACATGTTTTTTATTGGATACATGAGCATATAAATAAGGGTTATTAAATTTTTAATGTCGTGACAATATAAATAAGTCAATAATCAGTTGTAATTCGACGTATGTATTATTTAAGTTACTAATCTCTATAGATTTCTTATGAAAAAATCACTACGATTTCTTAGGAATAAATGACACTTTGCGTATATATAATAAAGTTTTGCACGCTTTTGAATTTTTTTATTTCTTATGGTTTCACTCTCACGTCTCATGTGTCAGGTTTTATTTACATTTTTAATATTTGTTTTCTAATATAAAAGTCCAAATTTTTGAATTTCGTGTATATTTTATCGTGTGTTTTTTTTTATATTCATTTAGTTGATTTCCTTCATTTTTCGTGATAATTTTTTTCTTTTTTAGCATAAAAATAGCATATAGTGTGTATATCGTATATTTAATTATAAGTTGGATTTGTATATCTTAACAAAAAGAATTTGTAAGCAGTTGAATTTGTAAATGTTAAATCAAAAAAAAAAACTGATGCAATTATGTTGGGGACCACATTTTACAAAAGTGACTTTTTACCCCTTAGATTAAGGAGCCAATAGAAAGGCTTAAAATGTTATTGCTTTATTGTATAGTAGATTATTACCTCCTCACTCGATAATGTCACCACCTTAATCTCTCATACCATTTGTCCATTATTCATAATAATACGATATTGTCCACTTTTGGACACGTTCTCACGAATATATTTTTGGAGTCCTTCCCAAAATTAAAGTTATCGTATATTATATTTGGTGGACACTATATTATTTCATCTTTTCAACAACGATTTGGGACACTATATTATGAATGATTATTCGAATATAAAACATATATTTAATGCACTAATCTATTCTTAATTATCAAATTTACTCTTAGTTATAGATTATATCTTTTTTTAGTTAAGTCAAGTTCTCGTATAGATTATTTCAACTTTTCAACAACAATGTAATAGTAGAGAGAAGGTAGACAAAAGTAGGTTTGACAACTTTTAGACAAGGGTAGTGAAATGGAAAATTTGGTACAAATGTACTGAAATGAGTAAAATATGTACTGCGAAAATCAATTCCGTTTTTTGAGCAAAACTTGTAAACTTTATTATAAATCTCAGAAAATACACATTAAGGAGTCGTTTGGTTCGCTATAGGAAGATGAAATTCCCGGGAAGATGAAATTCATATGAATTTGAAAATCATGTGAATTGTATAAATGTTTTTTGGTTGAATGTAGGAACTTCAATTCATGTGGGAACTCCCACTTACCTAGGGGGACCTAGGTAAGTGACTTCCTACATTATGTAGGAATTGAAGTTCCATAGGAAGTTAATTAGGCAACCAAACAAGAAATCATTTAGCTAATTCCCATGATCTTCCAATTCCCATGAATTTAAAAGGCAACCAAACAACCCCTAAACATCAGATGTATTACCTACTTACTTACATGTCACGTTAACAAAGGTTACTTATCTTTCTTTTTTATATAAAAAAATCGAAAATAACCGGTAAGACAAGAATTGGGTTGAATGGGTTTCTAACGTTCATCTATTTTGTTGGTTACTTTTTTTAGCTTGACTATCAATGAACATGGTCTTAAGAGAAAATTTGGAAGACCCATTAGGAAAGCTAACTTTTCATTACTGTTTGAGTTGAAAAATATTGATTTGCAGCTTTGGAGTAACACATGTTGTCTAGAAACTCATTTTATGTTACTATATTAGTTGCTCTCAATGTACATCCAAAATAGTCTGAAACACTTTTGTCACAAGGTCGTTTTGATGTTAACCCGACATCACATCCTTCAAGCACTCTCCAATGGCGACTTTCAATTGTTGCATCTTCTTTTGCCTCATCTGCAATGTTGGACAATACAGAATCACCGATCACGTAAACATTCACCTAATTTTTGTGACTAGTCCAAAATATACAGAAACGCAAATATGACAATACATCATTAATGATCAAAAATAGAATCCGCAACTGAGAAGGATTAAGGGCTTTTAGGGCTTTGCTTTGTTTGAGGAAAAATTAAGTAAAAGATTTTCCCACTTTCATATGGAAGAAGGGGAAAATTCAATCAAGAAGAGTCATTTTTTCTTCCAATCAACACTGACGGCATGGTGTATGCCGTTATAAAGGACTATATTACCTGCCTAATGGAACATATAAAAAAACAAAAACAAAAATCCTTAAAGATACATGACTTTCAGAATTCACAGAGATACAGGAATTTCCCCCAAACACCATTTCCAGGCTTTCTGCACACACATACCTTACAGACAGACATGATTTTTCTGTGGGTATCACTGATATGGTTCTCAACTGCTGCTTCTGCTTGTGAAACAAGCTTCCTTTGTGATGCTTCTGCAAGACAAAAAAAAATAGCATGCACAAGGGACACAGATAAAATAACATACGGAGTATCAAATATAACATCAACCAATGGAACTATGGAAACATAAAATCTTAGGCTCTCCAGAGTTCAGTATGGTCGAGTGAAAAGTTATATTGGTGTAGTGATTAAGCATATTCAGGCAGTTTAGAACTGTAGTGTACTATTTTAAAAAATCTAAAGTACCGCAGAGCCAATGCCAATAAAGTTGCTACAGTACATTATTAATACGCTTTAGGCTTAACATACCTATCCAGAGAATGTGCCAAATTCCAACCAAAAAGGGGTAAGTACTGCAAGAACATTAAGATGATAAGAGATAAGATCAACTTACTTTGTGCCTCTATGGCTCCTTTTAGTTCGACGTGCTGCGCTTCCAGACCTTCCACTGCACCTCTGCAATCCTGAAGGTACATCTGAATTTCTTCGATAAACTTCTCATGAATGACCTTAAGGCGTTCTTGTTGTTCTGCATTACAAATATAATTCAGACAATAAAATGCTTGCAAGAGAACCAAGCCTCGCACCAAACACATGCAACACAAATTTGTTAATTCTATTGAGAGATGTTTACATGTATGATCTTCATCCCACACGCTACCAATTGGAGTTTGGCGGTCAAAGCTTTTCAACATTGTCCATTATTTTCTCCATATATACTTAAATATATAATGTAAAGTAACACCCTAAACTAATTGCGCTTCTTTTTATATTATCATCTTACAAAAGTTTTACCTATATATTACGAGTAAATATAGGTCAAAGTTATCGTTTGACGATCAAAGGCAAATGGTGACATAAAAAATTGATTACTGACATACTAAAGTAGTTTATGTTAAAGAAAGTTCAGAGAATCCAGGTTTAGGCAAAGCACCAACTCATGTATGTTTAAATTGGTGTCAAAGTGGCAAATTCAAACAGTGGAAAATATCAAATAAATAAGAAGCATCCCAGAAATTAACTTGAAATTCAAGAAAAATGTAGCATAGTTGTTGAATTGACACTTCATTGATATGTTGATTACCTTGAAGCCTGGTCTCCAGATGTTTTCTTTTAAATGTCTTAAGGCACGTTAGCTTCCTTCTGAACAGTCAGCAGTTAACACTTTTAAGACTCAATAATCTACAAGAAAATTAGTCCACAGGTTGAGAGCACCTACACATCAGTCTGAATCTGAGATTCAACGTCCTGTAACTGTGAATGAATTTCCTCAGAAGCAGACATCAATATATCTAAGCATCTTCTGTTTGTCGCCAATGCCATTTTGCTCTTAACCTTTTCTAAAGCCAGCCCCAATAATGAAATTACTCTGAAATATCATTGGGGAAGATCGGTGTTAGTAAACACTTCATATCACACGGTAAAAAAGAAAAAGCAATGTTAACTAATTCTTTAGTTTTCCTAAAATCAGGATTAAAGGAAAACCTTGTTGATCCATTGTCTGCATTTTCCTCTGAAGCTTCCATGAATATATCATCTGGTTTCCCACCGGCTGCCCACTCATAATTAGTCATATAACACAGAGGAAAGGCCATCTTAAGTTTACTAGAAGACCCTAAAAGCAGAAGCACGCTACGAAGTTAGTGAGATTTACCTTTTGAAATGGTGAAAACCGGACTGACGTCATCTAAATCAACTTCTTGGCTGCGATGTCGTTTCCAGAAGAATATTGGTTTCTCGTCAAAACCAATCTCTGAAGATGTTTGAACATCCTCCATATAGGCTGTAGGTAATACCCACATTTGTCATCAATAAATTAGACGCGAGGAAAGAGACAGGGATTGACGATTATAGATCCAGGTATCTTGTGACGCACGACAGCACAAAAATTGTTTTCTGGCTGATAACACATTTCTCTAACTACCTGTCCCTGAAGTCTATACATAAAAAGTCAGATATGTTCTCTCTTTAATTAAATCGAGATTCTCTATAGAACAATTAAGGTAGTATCAATGTATTGGCATGATCAAGGGCTGTCTGTTCATCAAAGAGGCACTCGTTATGGTCAAAGGTAATCCTCTTTTTTTTTTGCATAAATCACAAAAATATGCCTGTATAACACCGCCTCTGAATCTCTGATAACATAAGAACTTTAGGAACAGATAAAGAGTACTTTCAAGTTTCAACCATGCTTGTATAAGGGCTATGAAAAAACGAATGTTGGCCAATAAATTTTGAGTTCCAGTAAGGGAAGACCAACTAAATATATTAATTTCTTATGTAGAATTTACTCCACACATAAGAAGTAGAATCTGCATCAAGATGTTGGCATATTGCTATTAGAAATCACATATATCAGAAATGGACCAAAGCTAAGCTAACTTAAATTACGTAAAATGTAGAGTAAAATTTACTAACGTTATGTTCCTATGTGCATACACAGTTAAAAGGACCAATAAAATGTAGCCTTTCAAAACACTGCAAAGAGGATGCAATTCTATTTCTCTCCAGTCTTTCCGGAGGGAAGACATATCCCTCTTGTAAATTGTAAGCTTTAACATCTTCATCCACAATGACTTTTCTACGATAGAACCTCATTATCATAATGCTTCCTGGGGCTTAGAGCTACTAGGACGATGACCTAAGTCCCCATGGCTTCTACTCCTTCCTTAACTTCCCCTCCCCCCTAAATTACCTGATAGTTTAATGAACGAACGTGAATAAGCAAGCATAAATGAGAGTAAAAAAGGAAAGAAACCTCTCTTCATAGATGAAACTTCATCTGTGCTGTCAGATTCTCCTTTACCAGGTGTGAACAGCCCATCATCAGCATCCTTCTCTTCTATAGAAGAATCATTGCCACTGGAAAATCTGTCATCAGGTGTAGCTGTGCCATCCTGTGAATAGAACAGAAACGACAATACTACATGAGTAAGTGGCGGAGAGTGTGATAGGTGTATGCGCGCACGAAAGGGTCCTACTAAATATTAAGATCAGGAAATAATAGTGTCCTCACAGAAGAATCAGAATCGTTGTTTTTTTTCGTAGCTGAGCTGCTCATAGTTAAAAATTTATCTTCAACTATAGACGGACCATCTTTAGGGGGAGATCCATATGGTGGAGATGAACTAAGAACAAACGTTGTCATTTTAAACAATGGGCGATCAGAACAATCATTGTGATCTTCCTGTGGAGGTTCAGGAGCTTTGAAGCCCAAAGACTCTTGATGCCCCGATTTTTCTCCCAGAACTGGATTTTCTGAGTCTTGCAGCTCAATGTTTTCATTCAAACAGCCATGTGAAGGAGGAGATCTCGTGACACTTCGTAATGGTAGTTCTTTTGCAGGTGTTGACTTTTCATCCCCGGTCACCACAAGCTGGATGTTCTTCAAGCCTGTCAAAGGCAACGGCAAGTCATCTGGCTTGATTCCACAGCTTTTCTTGGCGCCATCTGTATGCTCAGTCGGCAAGCAGCCACGATTTACAGCACAATCTTGAGAAGGCATAGGCTTTTTGCCAGAAGAGGATATACTATTACACTGTTTCGCCTCTTTATCAAATGATGAACACTTGGGCTTAAGATTTCTAGTCCGTCCGGCAGTGGGAGCTTTATATCTTGCAAAAGACCTGGTTACTGGCCTCTTAGTTGTCAAACTAACATTCTCAGAATCGGTTTCTATGGTGTCTGAATTCTGCCTGAGTTTGGAATGGCGATCAATTTTGGCATTTTGATCCAGCATCGTCTGATGAGTACTCACATCAAGAGTCTGTTCAGAATCAACTTTATCATATGAGAAAGGATTAGTTCCGAAAATTTGGCGGAGCTTCATCCTTAGAGCTTCTTTGCTGCTATTTTCCACACCACCCGTCTGCTCTGGAAGCTCCTTTGTGACTGAAACACAAGTTTGGTTGCATACAGCAGAGAAATTTCCAGATCTTCCATGTGTCCCAGACTTGTTGCCTTTCTTTTGAGAAGTGATGCCAGCATCTCTCTTCCTGGCAACACCATGTTCTAACAAAGCTTCATCCCGAGCAGTCTGTACATAATGGGTTTTGGCTGATGAGGATGCTGGCTTTTCAAACTGACCTATGTTTGCAGCAAGTGATTTCACTACTTGGCCGACATTATGCTCCGAAATCAAACGGTGAGCATTACAGGGATCCTTGGCTGTGTTTGAAAATTTAATTTTCTTTGTAGGCTGTGGAGCTACAGAATCCTCGACGATGCCGATGGATATCTTTTGGGATTGGCTAATTGTTTGACAATTATATGCAGAACTCGGACAATGACTCATTTTAACCTAACCTGAAAAACAATCATTAAAAAAAACCTCAATCCAGAACCCTAATCCTGAAGTGGAACATTGAAATTGCAATTCCAGAATGCAAAGAAATCATATAATATTTACGGAGTATATTTTTCTTGTGGTAACTCAAACAAAACATGCGCGAGCTCAAAATTAGTAATCTAATATCACGTAGTCGGGAGAAGCATCAGAGTCACAGACAGCAACAGTAGAAAAATGTGAACAAGCTACATAATTACGGAGTATAAGTAACTAATGGTCAAAATTACGAAGCGTAACAATTCAAGCAACATTAGCTTCTAATTACGGAGTATAACAAACTAATGGTCAAAATTACGAACAGTCACTTCTGGCATCGAAAATAGAGAATCGAATCGAAAATGATAGGAAAACAATCAATCGAAAATCTAAAAATGAGGAGACGAGGATAGGGATACCTGACGATGAAGATGATAATTGAATTTTAGAGAGAGAGAGAGAGAGAGAAGCCTGGAGGTGAAATGCGATTATGATTTAATTTCTGAGGAGATGAATATCAAACTTTAGTTTACGCGCCAGTTAATGTACCCAATT
Organism: Heliosperma pusillum; assembly: GCA_022085475.1. NCBI lineage: Eukaryota > Viridiplantae > Streptophyta > Magnoliopsida > Caryophyllales > Caryophyllaceae > Heliosperma > Heliosperma pusillum. The sequence continues at coordinate 51,465 of JAIUZE010002241.1, forward strand.
TCAAGTTTCTCCCACCCAACCCACTGTCAAATCTTAAATTCGCGAGGATCTTGTGCTTTCAGAAACTCCACTACTCCAGTCCGGTACCAACTAACGAGTGCTTCCAGAATTTGACACTAGTTGGATTTTTTTTTCCACTTATTATTTACAAGCGTTTGTTAAGGAATGTCTTCGGATAATTAGTAAGTCTCGCTTAAGTCTGTCTTGATTATTCTTAACTCTTAAGGCTAATACGAGTTAAAAATTACAATATGGTGATAATGAAGATAAATGTTTTGGTGATTTTTAGACAATAAATAGGGTGATTTGATATGAATTTGATCTGTTTTAAACTTAAGAGGGATAGTGCTCGTCTCCGGCGAACTGTCATGCCATATATAATTAACTTCTCCTTCCAAGCTTTCGCCACCACGATTATTTGGGTTGAGTGCTCTGCGTGATTGTTTCCTCGGCCTTCGCGGTCGTTGTTCACCCTTGCTCTTCTCCTTCCCCGGTCGTTTTGAAGGTCGACTCTTTTGTTGTCGGTCTTTTGGTCGCCTTTGTCGTTATGCCGTGTTTCGCGTTGTCTTTGTTTGGACATTACCAAGGAGGTGTTCCTCCCTACCTTCCCTCGTATGTTCTCGATATTGTCTCGGGTTGTCCATCTTGAGGTAGATCATATTGTGCCGTTATGGGTGTAGTTGAGGACCGAGGTCTTCCTCCCTCCGAGTGGTGGTGCATGTGCCTTTCTCGGTGTTCCACCCCCTCGCTCCTTCCCCCACCGGTCGATATTTGCATGTCTCTTTAAGGTGTTGTGTTCTTTGCATGTTGCCTTTCTACTCTTGTTTGGTAGTTTTGGATATCGTCGGTCTATCCGAGATAAAGTTAGACATAGATTATGTGTCCTTGTTTGTCAGTGTTGGCTCTAGTTTGGGATTAGGGGGTCGTCCATGTAGATGGGTGTTGGTTGGGGTTGTTGTCGTTGGTTTGGAGCAATTCCTTAACACTGATGGTCGGAGTTTTTCTTGGTTTCTTTGTGTTAATTAGTGTGGTTGTGACGATTTGGATCGTATTGGTTTGGGTTGACTTGTGGTGTTGGGAAGGTCGGTTGCGGCGGTTCTCCTCCAAATTTAATGTCATATTTTAGTTTCCTGGTTGTTATGTTCATCCAAATAATTGACAATGACTTGTGGAGTGGATTTGTTAGAAGTCGATGTCGATTGGCTTCTATTGGCCTTAAGTTGGTTTGGGGGTTGCCTCTGTTCTCGCTCCTCTGCATCTTAGATGTCTTGATATGTTTGTCCTATGGTGAAAGGGTTCGATTTCTAAGGTGTAGGAGATTTATCTTCACCTATAGCAGACGACTTCGGCGTCTTGCTTATCTCATTAACTTTCTTTGTTCTTTTCGCAAGAGCGGAAGTACACCTTGTCATTGCCTCCTTGCGGCACGTATGCGTCGACGTTTTCTGGAAGTCAAGCATGGTTTTGAAACGAGTTCAATTGTTCGTGGTCAATCCTTCGTCCTAATTCATCCTATAGTTTAGTTTATTTTTATGTTGTAGCTTTAATTTTAAATAATGTTTATGTAACCTCTTTAGATGGCTTCAAAGTGCTAGATTTAGTTGTCGGATTTCTGGTGCTACCTAGTCCAGTAGCTTACCCTGTTCCCTTAGGAATATTGTAAGTTATTTTCTTCCCGCGGTAAAAAAAATTGGGCATAAGATAGAAAACTCAATATCTTGTTCAATGTGAAGATATTGCCATCAAACCAACCGCTAAATCCTACTACACTACGAAATGGAGTCAACAACCCCACTCCGCCACTGTTGCTAATGGGAGGCATTGTCAATTCAAATTCACAAATTCTCATTGAAGACAAGCACTATCCGTTGCAAGTTGAAGACGGTAGTCCCCGTCTCCAATGAGATGAGCCGATTTAAATTTCCGCATTGAATGAAAAACTATAAATTTATTTATAATCGGGAAAGTTTTGGTCAGAAATTATTTGACTCTTTAAGTGAACATTCTCCAAGGCTAACTAGAAATTTTATTAAACTCTGAATAAGGAACAAGAAGTATTACAAGTCCAAACAATGCACACCCTTGCCTTGTGCGGAGTATAATTGTTATTTCAGAGTTTGACTGTGTATGTCCAAGAATGGAAGGGACAAGCAGCATAACAGTAACGTAGTACAACAAAAACCCACCCCCAAATGTGTGGTCACCAGACTGCAGCTCAGTTCAATCCCTCACTCAACCAAAGACTTATCAAGGTTGTCAACTAGGCTCTGGTGGCACCACTTTTAGGCTTCGCATCCACTCACAAAAGCTTGGATCGTCAAACGAGATAAAGCTACTTTTCAACTTAGCCCTCTCTTCTGCTCCTAAGGTTCGCAGCTGTGGAAATCTTGCTTCCTGCAACCATTTACCATACACCTACTTTAGTCCTAAGAAAATTCCTACTTACCTTGGTTATTGTTCTTCCTTTTTCTTTATTTCTTTTTTTCTCTTTTCTTTTTCAACAACAACAAAGCTTTAGTCCCAAAACTAACATAAATCTTTGTTTGAAACCATCAATCCAAAGTAAAAAAAACAACATTACCTCGTGGCTCCCAATAATCAGAAGTAAACATTGTGGAGAAGAAAAAAAGATAAAAGGGGAAGAAAAACACAATAGAAAGTAAGGAGAAAGAACAAAGAGAACAATCTAAATAAATACTTCGTACATAATAAAGTGTGATACTAGAAAAGAAATACACAGACATTGGACACTAATAAAATGAGTATATAAACTGCGAAAATGGCTTTGTTGTAGGTCGATCATGGTGCCGGAAAGACCCTGGTGGACAATCATTTTGCACATTTGGGTGATAGAGAAAGCTGAAAGTGACGAAGGTCTTGGACTCTTGGAGATTGGCTTATGGGAGAGTGGCGACTAGGGGTGGGGGACGTGGAGGTTGGGGAGAGAGAGCATTAATGAAATGAAATGAAAAGGGGGATGGTGGTGGTAAACTGGTGAACTGCCGATGGTAGGTAAAAGAAATGAGAGAATATAAAATAAAATTGATGGTGATTTCGTGCCATAGGATTTATATGGCTTATGATGTGCCAATTAATAAGGCTTCATAGTATTATAACGTCATATTAAGAAATGAGACATTCAACTGACATACAAAACAAACGGCTCATTGGTCCACAATGTATAAATCATAGTGAGGACTGCCAACCTGCTCGTAAGCTGGATCCTTGTGAGCTGGTATTAGTCTAGAGACAAAATAACGTGCTTGAGAGGTCCCTTCCTGCCAAGGATTAATAAAATAGCATTCAATATTTATCTGAAGAATCGAAGTAAAAGCTTAGATGAGAAACTCAACAACAGAAGATCAAATAAATGTAACCTTGAATGCAAGAATACGCGGAGCTGGAAAACGTGACTCGCTAAGCTCTTCTGCCAGTGTTCTGCAGGCTGCTAAGGCTGCAGCACATTTTCCTTCTTGAGCATATAGCTCAGCACCCTGAAGTTGGAAATTGATAAGAAAACAGAATGAGCGAAGGAGACTGGAGTTAGACAACAAATGGGTTTGCAAGGAATGCATTTGGCAAAATCTAATTAATGAAGTGACCAAGTGAAGAAAAAAAAATTGATGTAATACCACCTCCATCACATTTTAGTTGTCTCTTTTTGACTTTGAGGGTCAATCCATGTCAATTTTTTCTTTCACCATGTGTAGAGCTGCAATGTATCTTTACTCACATTTAAGTTTTGAAAACAATTATTTTGATATTATTGTTTCAAAAAAGTTGTACAAAGTGTATACACTATACACTATACACACTACAGTGAGAAAATGTTGGTCAAATTTGACATCGTTTGACCTTGAACAAATAAATTGTCTGTTAAGGAACCTAGCCCTTTCAACGTTTAGAAGGGGTTACAAGAGTGGAGAACAACATCCTCTAAACGAAGAATCCTAGTATTTTACAATACGCAGTACAGTTCTCACCAATTATTGATTCCTCCACTGGAAAATCAAGAAACTAGGATCTAAAAAGCAAATAAGACTTGAAGCAACCGAGTGCTCACTGCATACATGACATCTTGACAGTTGATTATAAAGATGCAGACACCGTTCAACGATGAATAAACAGAGTATAATGCATGATATCCTGTTACTAAAGGAAGTTAGGGGCAGGAAGCTTACCAGCCAAATGAAGATGTCTGTACCATGATCCAATAAAACAGCAGTATCTGACTGCATTGCAATATCATAAGCAGGTAACTCTTCAAAGGTGCCCCCTTCCCGATGCATTAGACATCTAGGAGCAACCATTCGCAGAGAGAGATCAAAGGATGCATTAAGAAATATGTTTCTCAAAACAATTCTTTCATCCTCGTGACCAACAATGCTTCCCAGCAACGGACCTCTTCTAAGATGGAACAGAAGCTCTGGCAAAGAAGATAGCTCCTTGGGGAATTTATAAAGCTTTGATTTGGGAACTTGAGAACCAAGATTCAGAGCCATAGCTTTAACCCTTTCATCTATGGTCGACCGCATGTCAATGGCATCTGGCGCAGTTTTGGCTCGCAAAAGAGACCTCTTCGCAATAAGAACTGCAGCTACTTCGTCTTCAACACTATCAAGATAGGCCGAAACACTATCAACAGTAGGCAATCTCACTGTGATAACTCGAGTAATATCTGTTTGGTAGACATTGGAATACTGTATCGCAAACTGGAAAAATACATGATCCATCTTAATGTCTCTTTTCAGTTCCATGAACACTGAGAAGCTTTGTGTTTCTTCCACACTTAGCATCTGAAGGGAAATAGAGGTATCATTCTTAAAGCTATCCCGAGTATCCAAATGGGCTTCCTCACCAGGACCAACAACCTGGGTAATAACAATATCGTCAGGGGTCCGAATCTCCAGTAAACCATGTGAACCTGAGGCTCTACTGGAAGCCCTCTGCAGGTTCACACCGAAGGCCTCCCCAAAATCATCTTGAAGGATGAGAACACCACCTGAAGCTCCAGTGAGAGGTTGCAGAACAGGAACTCGCACAGGACATGTCCCAGCACAAAGAACGTCGACAACTGTTTGTTGTCTATGAGCCTGTCGACCCAAATTGTCCATCCACTTGGTCGCAGCCTTCTCGAGAAAGGCATAGTTTGGGTGAGTAAAAGAATGAGGAATGGATCCAGGTCCGAAGGTATTGGGGCCAGCAGCACACACGAGCACCCTACTATTACATCCAGGCCTCTTAACCACCCCACGAGACATATCAGAAGACGGCCCTCTAATGATTGCTAGGGCAACCTCGACTGCGGTACCCAAACAGCGGTCCCTTGAAGCCTCGGGGGTGTTTGACTTGTACGGCCTGAGGGAGGAGAAAATAGTATGGGCAACAGGTAAGGAAGCATGAATAGGGGAGAGGTAGACACCGGTCCCATAGAGCAAGGCTTTTAAAGTGTCCTCGGACGGGGAGTTATGACCAGGGAGCAAGTCGGCAGATGCAGTGGATTCTTCAGAGAAGTCGTAGACAGAAACAGTGCGGCCATAAGAAATAATGCCAATCCTAGTGGTGGGGGGAAGAGAGTCAAGGAAAGCATGGAGGGAGCTTTGTAAATGGTGTAGGTGGGGTTCGTCTAAAGACTCGTCAATGACAATGATAACAGGAGCGGACATCCTAGAATCAGAAACAGGAACAAAGGCAGAGATTGTGGAGGCAGCATGGACATAGTCGACAAGAGGTGAGGAAAGCTCAGGAAAGTTATGAAGGTCGTCTTTGGTAGAGGCAACATACTCGCCGTGGCTACCGTTCAAGGAACGACAGAGGGCACATTGCCACTGGCCAGAGACAGGTAGGATGTTGCAAAAAGGATTAGAATAAGCACCGCAATTGCGACAGCGGTGAGGGTCGCGGTCGATGATTTGAGGGCCAAAGGAGATGTCTCTGGCGGGAGAAACTAAAACCCCGAGAGCAAGACTGGGAACATTAGCAAGCTTTTTGTGCTTGAGAACCTGGAAATGAAAGAAAGAATTTAAATTGATATAAAAGAAAAAGAAAGAAAGATGGATAGCGGTAGGAAGTAAAGCATGCAGGAAAGAGTGGAAGAAGAAAAGGAGGAGGAGGAGGACTGACCTTATAAGCAGAAAAGAGAAGGTGGGGAGCAGCAGGAAGGGAGTGTGGGGAGACGAGGAGATCGGGAGCAGGAGAGAATTGGTGAGGGAGATCTGAGTGGGAAAACCCTGGAGGGGAAGAAGGCGGAAGTACAGCTGGCTGTGGTTGCGGCGACGCCGGTGATGTTCTGAATGGAACCGCAGCTGGCCTCACCGGCGACGTGAATACCGGTGGTCCTGGTGGTGTACTCATTTGTGGTGATGATGTCGACGCCGACATCTGATTCTGATCCGGCTTCTGCAACAATGCTGGTCGTACGAACCTCGGCATCTCTCCTTCCCTTTCCCCCATTTCTTCAAGTATTTCTTAATTCACTCTTTCTATTCAATCTCAATCTCAATCTCAATCTCAATCTCAATCAATCCATTAACAAACCCAACTTTCCTATGGCACCCACCCAACATGCCCCAATTTCTTCCTTAAATCTTTAAGTCCGCCCGTATAGACTACTCCACTCTCACCATTTTAGGTCAACGTTGACCCAACTTATTGCTACTCCCTTCCTTCCCCCTTTATTCTTTGAAAAATTTAACACCAATAATCCCAAGTTTCAACATTCTTTCATTTTTAATCCCAACTTTAAGTCTTCCCAAAATAGTCCTAAGTTCATCCCGTCTATTCCATTTTTGGACCTAAACTTAAAAACAATAGTTTTGTTAAAATTTATCAACTAAGTTTCAATTTAAAAAAAGAATAAATCTATTTAAGGAACAAATTAACTCAATTTAAGATAACTGTTTGACCAAATTTGGGCCATAATAACTTCTGTATTTATTCTACTTCTTTTAAGTTTTAACATGACATTTTTTCTAATAGTTTTAGCCTCAAAACTATTTTATGTTGAATAGATTAGTTCCAACTCTCAAAAACAAGTTTGAGTTATTCTAAATTCATGTTCAGTGTATGATTTTTTTTTGGCAGTGATACCTTATTATTCAAACTTGGGATTGAAAATGGAAGAATGTTGAAACTTGGGATTATTGGTGGTAATTTTCCCTTATTGTTTTAATTTAACTCAAAATCATATTTAAAAATATTGGTGAAATAATATAAATGTTCTTTCAACCATAAACTTAAATACGAGATATAATAAAATATAACAAGTTAAGTTATTAACTAAATATACAATGAATATTTCACTATTTTCACTTATATTATATTTAAAAATAATACAATTGAAATATAACAATAAAAAATAAAAAAACAATACAAATGGAATTGAGTGAATATGTTTTTCTTTTTTGATAAATAAAACTACTAGTATTTGACTATTTGTTATGTCACCAGGAATTTCGAGGGCTCACTTATGTGAGTTTATAATCCACGGAATTGATAATTTACCCCCCTTAACTTTGTTCAATGATCAAATAAAACCCCTTAAGTTTCAATTGTAGCAATCAAGTCCCTCAACTTTAACAAAAAGTGAAATTCAACCCTTATTTTTATTTTTGCTAAAATTCAAAAATTCATTTTATATTAATATTATTCAACTATAAATACATTAAAAAAATGATTTTTACATATATGGAATAATTTTACATCAATCTTCTATAATAAACAAAATAAATATGATAAGATTTCATGAACCATTGTCACATTTATAATAAATCTTTTAACAAACGTAAAATCATTAAAAATACTCGATATTGCAATTATATGTTGTATACGAGTTATAAGGTTACAAAAACTGATTTTATATTTGATTAATTATATTATAAAGTGAATTTTGGTGAAATATTTATGAGAAATTGAGCAATGGGGTTTAACTTCATTTTCGATTAAAGTTATGGGGCTTGATTGCTACAAATAGATTATAAGAGCAACTCCAATGGATGATGTAGTTTGCTTTGCCACGTTAATTTTTCAACCGACGTTGCTTTTCGACTACGTATCGTTCAAACAACGAACTACAATATCTTGTAGCTTGTATGGGTCCACATTATTATCTTTAACCAATAAGATAATTTAATTATTTTTTTTAAAGCAAGCCACGTAGCTTGACAAAGCTACCATGCTTGCAAGCTACACTTAAATTTCCAACTCCAATGGTGAGCTACATGCTTATAAGTTTGCAAAAATTGCAAGCAAGTCCTTGGAGATAAACCATTGGAGTTGCTCTAAGGGGCTTGATTTCACTATTGAACAAGCTTAAAGGGGTAAATTGCCACTTTCGCTGTGAAATATACACCGGGGAAATTGATACGTTTTTTAGGATTTGTTTGTTTTGAATGGGGTTTCAGCGTGATCGAATGGGTGCTTATGAAGATGGAATGTGTGACGACGATAATGTCTTTCTCGGTGATAATTAACGTGCACACTACTACTCCATCAATATGTATAAATATACCACCAAATACCTCTGTTGAGGTGCAAACACATGTCACACATCGGTAGAATAAATGTGAAATAAAATCTCATAAGGGTCCACAAAATATAATATCAAGAGGCCTTTTAGGAAGGAGACCAAGAGTAAATTCGAGCGCATTTACATACATCGGGGAGATTGATACGTTTTTTAGGAGTGTTTTGTTATGAACAGGGTTTCAGCGTGATCGAATGGGTGCTTAGGGTAATGGAATGTGTGACGACGATGTCTTTCTCGATGCTAATTAATGGAGTCCCTTCGCGTGTCGCTCGTATAGAGCGAGGCTTGAGACATGGCCCCCCCTTGTCCCCGTATTTATTCATTATTTGTGCGGAGGCGTTGTCAAATTTACTTTGCAAGGTGGTTGTGAATAAGTCTATGTATTTTGATATTCCTACAACTTTAAAAATACTTTATAGAAAATTAAATAATAGTTTATTTGAAGGACAAAATGTTTTTTGATTGCAGACACCATAATTTCTCAGTGGAAATATTTATGCTTAAATGAAAATTTTAAGTTTGAGATCGCAAGTTGCTAATGAAAATTATATGCTTGAGAATGTATATTTCTACAACATAGTTATTGACAAAAGATTGGAATAGTATATAAAACATTTATTCTTTGTTTGATTATACTCGTAATATTTCAAACATATTCTACTTTCCATTTATAACGAACTCTACAAATTGATTTGTGGTATAATTAACTCTAGTGAATCCATAGTTTACCAATTTACTTTGCAAGGTGGTTGTGAACACTTGTACGTTACATCACAACCCTCCGTTTCAATCATTCTTTTTTAATCAATGAATTAAATATCTAAAAAATAATATAAACGATAAATAAATGATGAAATGAATTAAATATCTAAAAAATAATATAAACGATAAATAAATGATGAAATAAAATGCACAAACTTAGTGGAAATGATCCGGGGCATTGCACGGAAACAAAAGTAGTTAAGTTTAGGAATTATAAATCGCGAAAGTAGTAAATGAACCCCTTAAGTTTGTTCAATTGTAATATTAAGCTTCTTATGTTTGAATTGTAGCGATTTACCCCCATAAGTTTACTCAAAAGTGAAATCTAACCTTTTTTTTTGACAAAAATATTACCCAAAAAAATAATTTAAATTCATCTAAACAATTTGGTAAACACAAATAAAAATTATTATGCATTAAAATTATTTTTTTATTATAAATTATATAAAAACCGGCAAAGTTTTGCTTTATAAAGTCTTTAATATGCATAAGTTGTATTATAATTGATAAAAATATCGTAAGTTGTTGAATTGTCTAAAAAAGTTATAAAATTCTAAAAATTATTGTAAATGTATAATGAATTAAGAATATAATGAATTAATTTATGACATTAATGTTGAAAAAATAATAAAATGATTTATTTTACTTTCGATTAAATTAAAGGAGGTCAATTGTTACATTCTAAACTTAAAGGCTTAATTTCATAATTTAGCAAACTAAATGGGTTAATTACCACTTTTGCGAATTATAAACCCATGGTTACGCGTATGATGTTAGAGGTAGGGATGTCAATGGGACGGGGTGGATGCGGAGGATGGGTAACCCGCACCACGACCCGTGCGGGTTTAACTTTTCAAACCCGCACCCGCCCCACGGGGATTCGCTAACCCGCCAAATTACCTTTCTCCTCATAATTTTTAAAAAACAAAAAACAAATAATAGATCTAAACATATTAAGTTTCGTATGACTTATACAAATAGTATCCGGAAAGTGGTATGAAATAATTTTACATTCAATTAACTGTACATAAACTAACAAACAAGTCTATTTTATTTGTTTAGCCTTCATCTTTTTAAAATAATCATTTTTTTTGTAAAATTTTACTTAATTAGACCTATACTATAGATGAGTCGAAAATCATTAAGGCGGGTATAAGCGGGGCGAGGGGGCGGGTGGTGTGGGTACGGGGCGAGTCTCATGTGATACCCGCCCCACGTCAAATCATTACCCGTGGGGCGAGACCCGCCAAGACCCGCCCCATTGACATACCTAGTAAGAGGCGGTGTAAGTATTCCTAAGTAAGATGATTAGATGAGAGAGGAAAGGTGGGAGAGATGACGGCATATGAATAGTGGAATAGAAGGAAAAAGAAAAGCGACAAGTAATAATGGCGGAAGATGTAGGCGGTGGTGGGATTAGGTTGATGAATTTTGTATCGGAGGAACAGGTTTGTTGTATATTTGAGATTTGAGATTTGAGATTTGAGATTTGAGAACCCTAATTTATAATTTGAAGTTATGCTGCAACTCTAATTCTATTCTGAATTTCTGACACAGTTAGATGAGGCCAAGAGAAGCAGGGGGGAAAGACCCGAAGATGGCACTGCTCAGAGGGATCGTCCTCTTTTCGAGGTTTGCCAACTTCCTTCCTCTCTTTCTCATTCATTCATTCATATTTTGACAAATGCAAAGTTATTCAATCATTTCCGGGGATTTCACAGATATTAAAAGAGAACAAGGACAAACACGATGCCGAATTTAATGAGCGTTTCAAGCACCGTATGTTGTTTCTCCCTTCTAATTCGACTTTCTTCCGGCTTCCGGCTTCCTGCTTACAGTGTGTTTGCATTATGTTTCAGGACCCCCTAAGTCTTTGGACCAAGACGAGACTGAATTCCTTGACAACTTGGACTCTGTCTGATTCAGACCACTTTCTCACTTTCATTTCTCTTCTCCTTCTCCTTCTCCTTCACCTTCTAACTCTATTTCTCCTTTCTATTGCTTCGCCAGTCAAGGAAGGAATACGAACGACTCATCGCTGACGAAGAAGCCCAACAACTCCGCACCTTCCAAGTATCTTCTATTTTCCCTTCTCACTTTTACTGTCACTCCCTATCCACCATCTTCTCTCTATACACCCTTCTTCTCTCTATCCTTGTATACCCTTTTGCGTCAACATGGGATTTATGTCTCAACATTTTCTAGATGTATTTCCGCTTTGGTGGCCTAAATTGTATTAGCACTAATATTTGATACAACAAACAACTTGCCTTACTCATGTACTACTCCATTTCTTCTACTTTTTATTTCGCCATCCCATCCCATCCCATCCCATTATACCTAGCTCTTGCTTCTATCATTGTTAAATTCCTTTAAAATCCAAAAGACTGCTGTTATGCATTTTTATTCCATTATGCTACTTCACTTGGCTGCTCCCTTTGCCTTTAAAACTAAGCTATCACATTGTGACATAGTTTATAAAAGTAAGGGTTTATGTTCAAAGTAGACAAATAGTTAACTCACTCCATTCCATTTTTACTCGCCCCATTTCTATTATGGGGAGATTTAAAGAGAAGTGATCAACTACCTAGTCTACCTCTTGAATTAAAGAGAGTTGAGTCTATATTATTGAGGTGGAGATGGTATTAGTTAAATATATAGGGGATTAGGGGGAATATTGACCACTCACATTTTAAAGATTTTCTCTTACTAAATATATTTTAACTTGAAATTGAGGATCTCGCCCATTCTGAAGGAAGGTTGAATAGCTTTCACTGGCCAGGTTTTCTACTAATTATATTTATACGAGTTTCATATTTTACTCAATGCTTTTCTCGAGCTCCCCACATACAAATCTAAAATCTATGATTGAATATCATAATGTGAAATAAAGGGACTAGTAGTATACATCAACATTAGAACATTAGTCGAAAACAGAAACCCTTTTTGTACAATACAGTAGTGAAGGTTCAATGCGGCACAATGCCTGGTCTTATCCTTACTCTTGCCATTAGTCCTGACCAGTGCGTCAACTTGACATTAGTAACGCCTTCTTGTAAGGCACTCTAACCAAACTTAAGTAATGCCTTCTGCAACTCTATGTCCTAACCCTCCCTATTCCTTTATCCATTAAGGTTCTCATACCGTCTTACCTCTTCGTTAATGTAGATGTCACTCGGTTCCATGGTTTACGTCGATTCTCTCTGAGAAATAGTCATCAACTCATCTTACATCCTTTTTGTCCCACATCTAGCCACTCAGACACTCAGTATTCTCTCAAAGACCTTGGCCCCTCTTTCACATCCTAGGTGTCAAACTTACTCCCAAGCCTAAAGACCTTCTCACACATCACAAAACATCTATGATCTCCTTTCTCATGATTCCATGCTCGACTACAAACCCACTACTTCCACTCTGGTGACTCTCCGATCCAAGAGATTATCGTGCCATCATAGGGAATCACCAGTACCAATTCCTCACAAGTTCATGGCTTAGCCCGTTATTAATCTCGCCTTATTCATGTAGGTCCCACGTCATTTTGGAGTGCTCCCTTACATCTTCACCGGTGTATAAAGGACACCATCACTTCCACCTCTAGGTATTCGCCTATCCCATGACACGTCTATTAGCCTTCATGCCTTTGTGATGAGAGTGGGCTGGAAAAAAAAAGCTTGCACTTCTACCACAAACAATGTAGTGTATTTAGCTGAAAGAAAGAATGTGCTCTAGCGATCATCCACAAAGGCCGAGTAAGCATCAGCTGTAGACAACTAACCTACGACCTAAGTACAAGGGAAAAGATAATATGTACAACTAATAGGATAATTAGGCAGTATCCTTATCATGCTTCCGCAAGTTAGACAGTTCATGGTCAATCTTGGATAGTAGAAGATGACAATGAGTAACTCAGAGCGGCTTAGTTAGATCATCATTAAGTATACGTACCAACAACAACACTACCCGAGGCCTCAAGGGTACTCCCAAATTTGGGGGTAAGAGGGTGAGATGTACCGTGTACGCAACCTTCCTCCTATGCTAGCGACACATAGTTGCATAATGTTTTGTGGGGTAAGGGGTTGTTTCCCTCCTTCCTTAGTCCTTTTTCCTTCCTTCTCTAGCTACTAAGCTACTAAGCAATGCTTAGTGGTGCTAAACAGATGTGAAAGTTATTGTTAATTATTATTACTGGTAAAGATGTTAATGGTACACATAGTTGCATTATGTAACATCGCAAAGAAAAGAAATCTCAAACATGAACAACATGTGTAAAGTAGGGAGGGGAGAAATGACGATGAATGAACATGTTGGAGCAGCATCCTGGCCACAACTGTAATATTTAAGTGCAAATGACGGAATGTATGGACTTTGATGCCATGTAGTCTGTGAAATTAATACCCACAAGTGTAATTGAATGTGTCTTGTTAGATTAGGGTTCCAAATGGTTTTTTTTGGGTAATTTAATAGGAATAATCCATACTACTACACATCTTCTCAAAATAAACCAAACTATATGTTAACTCAAAATAAACCAACTTTGGATACTCTCTTCTGAAACTACACTAGCTTAATATTAACCTGCCATATCAGGTTAAGATGACCTACTGTGTAAAAAAATCCTCCTCTCTCTCTTTACTGCCTCCACCACAAAAGCACACCCTCTACCTACTATCACCACCCTGACGCGACCACCACCACTGCCACCCAACTACGCCTCCACCACCGTTGAACCATCACCATCAGCCCCCTATTCCGCACCGTCATCATCGAATGGCCACGCTCCGCCTGTGCCCATGTTCCCCACGCTTAAAGCATTCAGTTTAAGTAGAATGTGGAAGTCTTAAAGATTCTAGTGTGGAAGTAAAAAAGATTGACATTGGAATCCATGACCACTTGCCTTTCTAATCACTTCGGCAAAAGGCGCCATTCTACTGCCTCGCCCTCTTTTGGTACCTTTTGGTGATCTACCGAAATCAATTTGATCACTTAAGCAAAAGGTACCATTTTCCATCATTTTCAATTTATTAACAAAGGCCACGACCTCTTTGCCTTGCTTCTACTTATGGTTCATTTTTTTTTCCTTCCCACAATTTGATCTAAATGTTACATCTACCAAAAACAATGTAAATTTTCAAAAAGTAATTTGCACCAGCGATGTCATTGGGAAATTCGGAGCCGGTAAATGAGCTTCGTCGGCGTTATTGTCGCCGGCGAAGGTGACAAAGAAAGCTGAGTTAAGTTTGAGGGAGAGGGAAGTTAGGATGGTGGGTAAAGATGAGGGAGAGAGCAGGTTCAGGGATTATTCTTATTAAATAACAACCCTTTAAAAAAAAACAAATCTAAAACTAAAGGGTAAATCCCCCAGTTCAATTTTTTTTGTCCGGAAATGCCCTTAGGTAGCCAAATTTGGTAAGAAGCCGACTAAATGGTAGATATTTGGAAACAGAACTATGGAGTGTAAAAGGTAGTAACTTTGAAAAGGGGAACACCAAATGTTGTAACTTTATGTTTTCCTATGATTATAATAAGCAGTATGGTTATTGGTATTTTTAAACCAAAAAACAAATTTTTTCAGCCCTCTATGTGATGCACTTTACTAGTTTTGGCGTACGTACTGTTTACTTCTTTTTCGTTGTACGATTTTCTTTCTTTTTCAACATTTCCTACTAACCTGTTTTAGTGTTCTCTATTGTGGCTGCATCAGATGTATTTTGTTGGCAATATAACTCATTTTTCTAAGTTCGTGCTTTTCAATTGCAGGCAGCAGTGGCGGCACAATCCTCGACTGTACAAGAGGTTAAAGAAACATCTTCTGTTTCTGATGTTCAGGTTTGTTGGGAATATAATTGCCGGTGTTTTTTTTTGTGTTTTCTTGAGGGTGAGGGCGTGGGTGTGGGTGGGGGGATGTTCGGCTGGGCCTTTATGAATGGTTTTGGAAATTGAGGCGTTGCATGCTTCCTTTTGCGGCCTATTGCAATATTAAACAAGATTCCAGGGCTTGTACTAGACTACTAGGAGACGATTGTGCTTTCAAGGTCCTAAGAACTTAATCCAGGAGTCCATGTATTGCTGATATGTCAGTGAGCTACAGTTTTTAAACTTTTCTCTCAATGTTGTATGTATCATTATTACAAGGATTAATCGTGAATGTTTTACCTTTAGAGGTTTGCTTTACCACCCTGTATTTTATGTGTTTGTCTTGTGTTGTATAGGCCAGAGGGCTATAGAATGGAGATTGTACTTACAAATTTCAATTGTAATCTGCATATCATGTGATGCTGTCATATTGTTGAGTAGTTGAAATCTAATGAGCATATAATTGATTTGGTACTGAGACATTCGGTTGAGAAGGATGAATTTACTTTCTCATGGAGAATCAACTTGACGTATTTCTTGTTTATTCAATGATGTACTCCTACTTTATGTAATTTGGAGTATATATATATTGTATTCTAGAATTAGAAGTTGAGGCTGTACAAGGTGAATTGGGTTATATGGCTTCTGTGAGCTTGGACTGAAATTTGTCATGCTCTACTACTTTAGTAACCACATGTTGATGTTACCTGTTGATAGGATCCAAAAAGGATGGTTGGAAAGAAGAATCAAGCTGGTCAGCCACTGGGAATTATTATAAAGGTTAAACCGCAGGCGAAGAAGGCTAAAGTGGAGGCATCTCGAGAGGCAGACGCAGGAAATAATGTGAAGCCGCTGGCAAAGATGCAACAACAGTTAGGTCAGCTAAGAGCACCTAGTGGTGGCGATCCTGTACAACATTTGGAGGCAGAGGGTATTGGGGAAAAAGTCCATGATGCAACAAAGATTGGTCTGGTTTCATATAGTGATGAAAGTGAGGATGATTAGTTACCTAGAGTCGAAGTGTTGGTAGAAACTGATGGTTACATATATGTGATATAAAGCACTCGACTAGTCGGTAGTGATGATCAAACGGTGAGGGCATGAGGCTAAATGTTGATTTATCATTTAGCTAAGTGGCAGCTATAACTTATTACGAGTATTTAATTTAGTTTAATGTGTAAAATCATATAAAAAATTCAAACTTTGTTGTGTTAGTAATCTGTGATTGGGTGGGGGTAAGAAATGTAAGATGGAGTAAGTTGAAAGCGATGGGTATGTTACAAAATTCCATCCCACCGAAATGGACAAATGGTCCCACGAAGTTAAGTGGGTAAAAATAAAATAAACACGGATAATTGTGAGAAACAGTAAAATTAACAAAATAGTATTGGTCCTTAAAGTCACAACTCACAAGTAAAGAAAGGAGGGTGGGTAGAGTAAAAAAGCAAGTGAAGCTGAAAATATAAATAAAAAAAAGAAAAAGAAAAAGAAAAAGAAAAAGAGAAAAGGAATTGAAAGGAGGATGGGGGTGGAGTGTGCGGAGGAGGAAAGAGAAAAGATTGGTCTGGTTTCTGCAAGTAGCGGGCCAATCCCGAGGGAGCATCTACCGAGATCGAAATCAGGGTTGCACAGATGCAAAACAGCACCTGCCATGGACATGGCGGCTGTGCTGAGGGAGATGCAAGCGCAGGCAGCAGCAGCAGCAGCAAAGGAGAAGGACGATGATGAAGATTTAGAAGAAGAAGATGAAGATGAAGATGATGACGATTCAAAAGAAGACTCAAAAGAATCAAAGATTGGTGGTGGAAGTAAAAAGAGTCCAGCTCAACAAGCAGGCCTGCTTCTGATTGTGTATCTGTTGATGGGTGCTCTTGTTTACGGACTCAACAGAGATAAGTTCTCTGGTATCGAGACTCACCCTCTTGTTGACGCCATCTACTTCTGCATTGTCACCATGTCTACCATCGGCTACGGCGACATCACTCCCCTCACCTCCTCCACTAAGCTCTTCGTCTGCGCCTTCGTCCTCGTCGGTTTTGGTTTCATCGACATTCTCCTCACCAGCGTCCTCAATTACGTCCTCGATCAACAGGAGAAGTCCATCCTCGCTGACATCCACCATCACAACCTCTTCCTCGTCGACCTCCGCAAAGGCCGCATGCGTATCCGCCTCAAGGTCGCCCTTGCCCTCTTCGTCGTCATTCTCTGCATCGGCATCGGCTCCCTCTTTCTCTTTTTCGTTGAGCGCCTTTCCTTTATCGACTCCCTCTACCTCTCCGCTCTCTCTGTCACCACCGTTGGTTACGGTGACAGGGCCTTCTCCACTCTCTCTGGCCGCCTCTTCGCCTCCGTCTGGCTTCTCCTTTCTACCCTCGCTGTCGCCCGCGCCTTCCTCTTCCTTGTCGAGGCTCGCATTGACAAGCGTCACCGCACTCTTGCTAAGTGGGTTCTCCAGAGGGACATCACTCCTCAGGATCTCTTTGCTGCCAATATCAACAACAATAACTTCATCACGTACTTCCTCTCCTTTTTCTTTGCATTCCTTTCCTAATTTCAACTTCCTTCTTTTCCTGTTACATTGCTTTTCTTCTACACCTCTCTATGCCTTACTAATTACTATACTATTAGTCATATATGTTGTATTATTATGATATGTATCAGAGCTTTAAATCATGGGTAAGAATGTAGGATAACACCCACTTCGACCAATGTTTTCTGTGGAACTCCCACAATGTGTGTAATCCACCTTCACCATCTATAGACATGCGTTTCTTGAATGTTGGAACATCCTAACTTGCATTACCACTTGTGACCTCACCCCAATTTATTCGCCTTACTTTTGCAGAAAGTCGGAGTATGTTATTTACAAGCTTAAAGAGATGGGTAAGATAGCAGAGCACGATATATCTCAAATTTGCAACCAATTCAATAAGCTCGATCCCAACAACATGGGTAGGATAACTTTGCCCGATCTCTTCCAGAATCATCACTGATGAAGTATATGCAACCACCTGTTTTGCTAAAATATGTCAATTACCTGCTACCTACTTCTCTGTCAAATGTTACGACATACCTCAGGAATTGCAGGTATATGCATGCCAGCTTTATAATCCCCATTCATAGTTTGTATTCAACAACAACAACAAATCGGTGACTTACTTTGTAAATCATTTTTATTATCCCATCTGTAATGAAATTAATCACAATTCTAATATTCTATGTAAAATATTTTCCTTCATGGATGATGCGTTCCTAAGCTAATTCTATTCTACATGTGATACTGAAGTTCCGTATTACATGTTTTCTTTCTATGTTATCCTTCATATCTTGATTTTTCAGCTCTGTTATCCTTCTTTCGTTTAGTTTTCCCTTGTTTTATCCATCACTGCTGCTTTCAAATAATTTCGCATTTTGGTATTCATGAAAGCTTCATAATTTAAGCAAACAAATAGAAGCATAGTACTATTGGATTTTTTAGGTTACAGATGTAATTTGCGTGATAATGTTAAACTCTACACTATTACTTCATTTACTTGTGCTACCATGATCACAAACAGGATTACATAACTTTCATAATGGATTAATAGAAAAGACGAGGGGTAACAGTAAAAGGTGTGTGTCGAGTGTAGAATGTAGAAGAATCAAGAAGAGGCGAGAAGGCGGCGGTTGGTGATGAGAGCGGGAAGAACAAATTTGCCAGAGAGCTGCTGATTAAAAATGGTGACAATGTCGAGCATGTCAACGCTAAGTTGGGTGGCAGAGCTGGTTCCAGCCTTGAAAAGTTGCTGGAGCTTAGGAGGAGCCTCATCAACACAAGTAGTAGTGAAGGTGTTGACATCACCCAGCTCGACGCGAAGGTCAAACACCTGGGCTGGGTCTTTAAAGTTATTGGCGTTGCGAACTTGGGTCAAGGCTTCTTGCAGACGGTCGTCGGCTTGTTCCAGTAGGTGCTTACAGCTTTTGAATGCAGGGTTGGCGGAGGTCTTCTCCATCTCATCCAAAGCAAGCTTCACCCCTCCTTCCACCAACATTTGTGGGGTTGCACCTTGCCTGTGGGCTGCCGCTTGAAGGCTCTTCATACATGCATCCTTGTAAGTCGCGACTCCACATAGGGTGTCCAACATCTTAGCTGTCGAATCACCTCCTTGCGCATTCACCACAATAATTAACGTTATAATAACTCTTGCAAACAGCGTTCGCCCTCCCATTTTTTCAGTTCTAATTTTCTCCAACTAATGCAAATCTTAATTATTACTGCCTATACATAAGACAGAGGAATAGAGAGAGTTATTTGATGTTACCGCTCTATCTCCCTCCTCGCTATCTAATTGTGGCAATGCAATTTTAGCAGTATTCAATTTTGGCGCCTCTTTATACCACAATTCTGATTTACTAATTTTAAGTTCTGATTATATTTAGAAATAAACAGCGCATTTATTTCTTGAATCTCCTCATTTTTCTCCTCTAAAATGTATACCGCCTCTAATTATTGGGTTTTCATTAATGCAATTGCTCATTTGAAGTTTTGACTCAACATAATAATATTAATAATAATAATAATAAATAATTTCCTAATAATATTCATAATAATGAATATATCAATAACATATAAAATATAATATTAATAAATATTAATAATACTAATATTTCCATTAATCGTAATGATATAATTAAATAAATATATTAAACATAAATATAATAATATAAAGAATAATTATAACGGTGATATAATAGTAATAAAATAATTTTTTAAAAATATAAATATAATAATAATAACAATATTAAATGAATTAACTTAATAATAACAATGATAAGAATAATAATCATAATAATCTTGAAATAGAAGTAATCTGAACTGAACTGAACTGAACTTAGGCCCTGTTCTTTCCAGCTTAATTTTAGCTCATTTCAGTTCAGTTCAGCTCTATACAGTACAGCCCACCTCATTTCAGTTCAGTTCAGTTCTATTCAATTCAGTTTAGTTCAATTCAACTCTATTCAGTTCAGTTCAGCCCAGCTTCATTCAGTTCAGTTCAGCTCCGCTAAATTCAGCTCAATTCAATTATACTCATCTTAAACTTCAATTTTTTTATTTATATTAATATTAATATTAGTTATTATTATTATTTTATTACTATTATTATTATTATTATTATTATTATTATTATTAATTAAATAATAGTCCCTTCATCTCATAATTATCCTTCGTTATAACTTTGACCATAAATAAGTGTTAAAATATAAAAACTAAGACGTTATAACAAAAAACATTTACATTCATCATAAAAAAAAATTCCACTCACATATTTTTTAAATGAAAAAAAAAATAGAATATAAATGAAGAGAAATCGAGTCAAAGTGTCACCTCGAAAACTATACCATACAAACTACGAAAATTATTATGAACTGGGGGGAATATTCTATTAATGACAAGTTGACACCTATTATCAATATTATTAATATCAGTATTATTTTTATTATTTATCAAGCTCAAAACACAATTTACTCCTACTCCTACTAGTACTATTGTTATTACTACTATTATTACTACTATTATTACTAATATTATTATTATCACTAATTATTATTGTTATTATAATGAAGGTTATGACTATCAAAATCAATCATATTAATATTAATACTACTATTACTTTTTACTAATATTATTATTAAGACTAATGATAACAACTAATAATATTTATCATTATCATTACCATTATGATAATAATAATAATAATTATTATTATTATTATAATTATTATTGTTGTTGTTGTTGTTATTATTATATTTATTATTATTTTTTCAACTTAGTTCAGCTCCATTAAGTTCAGTTCAGTTCAGCTTCATTAAGTTCAGTTCAGTTCAGCTCTATTCAGTTCAGTTCAACTCTATTAAGTTCAGTTCAGGTCAGCTCTAAAAAGTCAGAAAGAACATGGCCTTAATAGAACTGAACTGAACTAAACTAAACTTAATAGAGCTAAACTGTGAACTGAACTTAATGAAGATGAACTGAACTTATAGGAACTGAAATTGAGTCCAAAAGAACAGGGCCTAAGTGCGAGACTGCCAAAAATTGCGACTCTTATGATTGCTGATGCTAACCACAATTATGTAAATGGTGACTATAAATGACGTGCGTTTTTGGTGCAATATAACCCAAACAAAATTCCTCTAATTAATTTATACTTCCTCCGTTCCATAGAATAGTTTACGTATTCCATTTTAGGCTGTTCCACTTAGTTATTTACGTTTCTCTTTATGGACATCAATAATTATGTTAAATTACCATACTATCTTTGTTAATGACCCCCTTATAAAAGACCCAACTATTTTATATGAGAGCAATTTGGTAAACTAACCTATGTAAAAGTAGGTACCCCACTTGTTTTCACTCATTTTTAATATTTGTGCAAAAAGCAAACGTAAACTATTTTATGGAACGGAGGAAGTATAACTTTATTTAATTAAATAAAAGTCCGTATGTAAAATGTATGGCTCAAAAAAGAAGTGGTGGTGAAGATTCGGAAGATGAAGAGCGGTGACGCGAGGCTTCTTCTTGGATTTGATCCGCAATCACGGCCCACTGCTTCTCAGGTTTCTTTGTGTTTTTGTAGTCCGTATTTGTAATTCATACGGAGTATCATTGTGTTAATGTGTTATTTGCAGATCAAGGCCGCTTATAAAAACAAGGTGTGGGATGTTCACCCTGATCGTTTTCCAGCGCCTCAAAGGACCGTCGCCGAATCTCGTTTTAAATTGGTTCTTTCAATTATCACTCACTTACTACTACTCGCTTCCAAAGTTCCAATACCATTCAATTATTCAATTATTCAATTACAGAGTGGGAATGAGTATCAAGTATCAATCATCTTGGTCTTATGTTTTGTTTTTCTTATGCATTGCAGATTTCAGAAGCCTATACTTGCCTCTTGACCGGTAATTATCTCATTACTTATATAATATGATTATAATATGATTATACTTGCTACCTAAATGCTGCCTTGTTTTGTTATTTCTTATTTGCAGCTCAGGAAACTTCACATTCGGGTAATGCCCTTGTTCTTGTTCACACTGTCTTCAAGATTCAACTACTTGTTCTACTTCAATTCCTCATTACTTTCCCTTTGATTAATTAGTTACGTACACACGAGTTGTGAGGACCGGTGTTCCAAGGGCAAACGGAGGTGGAAGACATCCTCTAGTTGGCCTCCCCTTCCTTTTCATCATTCTCGGAACCATTGGACTTGGAGGTTTGAGTGTTGCCAGGTGCGTGCTAATCTCGTTGTGTTGCCACCAGAATCCTTATGCCTCATTCGACTTGTATATGACTGTCTTATTTCTTTCTTTTGGTTTTGCTTCTCAGGGCTTACAAAAAGGAACAAGAATCGAATCCTTCACATCATCCCTTCCTTCCCTGACCAGGACATTAATAGTCAAGGTGGCATGGATGGCGTTGCCTACTGACGCTCGTCTTCATGATGATAGACGAGTTCCATACTTCTATTTCCAAATAAATTTGTATCAAGAGTTGCATTGATGCACATAAGAGATAGTCCCAGCTCTCGCTTGTACAAGTATACTTTGTTCAGTCTATGCATGAGTAGAAGAATAAATGTATTCATGTTGTTAGAGTTACGGCACCTGCTGCCAACAAAAAGATGGATTTTATTACTCTTTGCACTGACTGTTAAGTGCAGGTTCAGCTAAATCAGGGGTATAATATCCACAAACCGCTAATGGTAGAGAGTTTATTAAGTATTTACAAATTTATATCTCTTGCAAAATCTTGGGAATTTGGTCCCCTTCTATTTGATCCATTGTGCTCTTCCCAGTATTAGAATGTCATTCTGCTGCTAAAATGTCATCTTAGTCTGTCACTCCACAATTTAGCCTCTCGATCACATCTCTAAACTGTTTACCGGCTTGTACGGACTCTGTACTGTACATGATGCAGTTCAGTTCAGCAAAATTAAGTTCGGTTCAAAAACCTTAAATTAACTTATATTAAATTATTTATGTTAGAGTTGTTAATAACTTATTAATTAAAATTAACATGTTTTATAAAAATAAGACGGTCCACTTTTATTAGTTTATATATGAAATAACTTTTCATTTAATGCTATTATATGAGTCGTCTTTTCATATATTAGACTGTTTCACGTTTTTTATTGTTAAATTAATTAGTTATATACCATTTATTAATTGATGTCTTCAAGGTAAATTGATGATCATTTTATAGTTATTTAAAATGAAGATTCATATTAATCACCCTAAAAATTTGTAAATTACACTAATATTTGAGTTAGATGTACAACTATATTTATTAGGATAAATATTTGACAAGGAAGATAGAGATAAAAAAAAGATGAGGAAAAGGAAAATATGAAAATAGATAATTAAAAAAAGATGTAAGTGAATAACATAATGTGTATTAAGTGATTATTTTATTATTTTATTTTGTATTTTACACATATTTTTTTAGTTAATAATATCTTTAAAAAGTAAAGATAATAATAGTAATAAAGTTCAATTAAACTAATTTTAAGTTAAATTCATATTATATAAGTTATGTTTAGAAAAGTTTCAGATCTTATAAGTTCAGTTCAGAAAAGTACAGCTCCTATAAATTCATTTTAAAAAAGTTCAGCAAAATTCAACCCAAAAGAACGAGGCCTTATTGGCTCAAGTCTTTCAAAAACTAATCTGAGATTTTAGTTGCCTTAGGCCTAGGTTGTTATCACTTTGTTCTCTAAGCCTGAGTGCATACTCCGGGCACGGTATTGTTGGCTCCTACATCTATAAATCAGTTTTCGAAGGTATACTTCAGCAACTTCTAATTGCAAGGTTCTAGGGTCACTAGTGAAAATGTATTGAGGTGCTTTACATGTGTGTGTTTTGCAGAGGCATTACTATGCCATTGTTGCCTTCGTGCACTTTGCGCTTTTCAAAACTACGACCTGGAGTAAGTCAGACCAGTAGCAGCCATGTAGCCAGGGAGGATTACGGAGGCACACAACCCTCGCTACGCAATGAAAAACAGTAGATAAATCATAGAATTGCGGGACAATCAAGGAGAAAAAGCAAGTACCAGTCTTAGAAAGTTCTCACCAAAAGACTTTATATAATTTGAAATGGATTCAGAGATACAATCAGACCCTTTTCCCCCAGTCCGTTAAAGGACTAGGGCAGTAATATAAAGACCAACTAAGAAAGCAATGACAAGCTAGGGAATAAGTTCATAACACTACTAAAAATTTACACAGGACAAGATTCAAAACAGCAAGAGTTCCCATCTTCATAACCATAATATTCCATCCAGCGTAGCGCTAAAATAAAGTGTCTCCCAAAGTTTCCATAGAAAAACATTTTGCTCATAAGGTAAGCTCTGCCTTGTGCCTCCCACTCATACGGCAGTCTAATCCATCCATCGTTGTGGAATCCAGTAAGTTGAATTTTTGTTCTTCAAGATTTTTTAAACTACTATTTTCTCGCTCTTAAGTCTTCATTAACAGCAGTTGTAGACTGTCAGTTCAACTGACAACTGACGACCTAGATCATTGTTGATGAACGCTACCAGAATAGAAGCAAACAGACTTGTAATATTGTAAACCTCCCAGCTGTCGTATCCAAATCCAACAAGAAACATAGTATGTTCTTCATACTATCCTATATATATATCCTTGCCGTATCAAGTAATGCTAAGCTTCCCGATATTAAATACTAAGAACAGTATGATAATACATATTGAAGCCCATAACAAGTTCAACCAATTTCATAACTTCTTTAGTCTCTAGTTTTTCCTAGAGAACTATAATGCAGAGATATTATCTCTAGCCAACTGAATTTTAATTTTCTTCAAAGACTGAATTTTAGTTTCTTTTGGAGGATGTGTAGTAACCTTCCCTTTTTCCAGAGAAGATATATGCCTCGAAATATAAAACCACAATCATCACC
The DNA here is from genome assembly GCA_022085475.1 of Heliosperma pusillum. Taxonomy (NCBI): domain Eukaryota; kingdom Viridiplantae; phylum Streptophyta; class Magnoliopsida; order Caryophyllales; family Caryophyllaceae; genus Heliosperma; species Heliosperma pusillum. The sequence goes on from JAIUZE010002241.1 coordinate 76,561, forward strand.
GTCCTTGCTAACAATCCCGATCACATGTTCCCTTCGAGCTGCAGTGACTATATTTGCAACAAATCTACAAAGTACCACTCTAGCGACAATTTCTGTAATTAACTAATGAACATAACCAGAAAATAGAGGTGACAGGATAAGCATACCACTCAAATTATCTTCCATCACCCTAGCTGATACCTTATTAGGAATCAGCTTTACCAGTATCACCCTGCTTTAAAGTGACTATAACTGGCTGCCATCCTGATTGACGATGTTTTATCCATCGTTTGCAAGTAATTGACATATTCAATATACGGATAACCTGGCCTAGTGCAAAGCTTTGCAGGCATGAATTTTTCAAGATTAATGCAGCTTCATAGCTGTGTATAAAATTAAGAATTGTCAGTGGTAGGCAAGAAGAAGCTATGGATCTTCCAGAAAACAAATATAATAGAGGAACTTTGTTTCTCACCTGCATACAGAAGCAGTAATAGCAGATCTTCCATTTGAAGAAGCAAGGAATTCCTGAACCTTATCCCACGTTGCCTTGGTGAACTCATTAGGATTGCCACCCATAGGATTCACGCAGGACCACACTCGCGGCTGATTCTTGAGAAGATAAAGCTGAACTTGACCCATAGCTTGTATTTCCACCATGTTCTGGTTAATTGCACATTCCAAAGCCTTCTTTACGTCAGTATTCCGATGCTTAGAATCACCAAATTGAATACAATCAACTATATTTGCCTCCGTTGGAGTAATCAGGTCATTTCTGAGGCTGTCCAAGGCAAGCAAGACAAGGCCTGCAAGGCCCTGCTCATGTTCGGAAGGAGGAGAGATGGTAGCAGCACCTTGCTGTGCACGAGGGAGTGACGTAGAAGCAGCAGAGGTCACGGGTAGGGATTGTGCGGTACGAGCAGGAGCGGATGCTTGCCTGTTTAGAGAATTGCGTTGAGAGTAGTTCGTAGGGTGGACGTTGGTCCCTTTTTGTGGTAAATTTCGGTTCGTAGAGGTTGAATATTTGGAAGGATTAAGCTTAACATCTCTCCCAGGCTGTTGAGGAAGATTGACGGAATTTTGGGCGTAAGGCGGGCGTTCAGATATAGTAAGTCTACCAAGATCAGGAGCACTGCTAAAAATAGGTCTAGGATGGGCAGGACGGAAAGAATGGTTAGGCGCAACAGCAGAGAACATGTTTCCAGGAGCAGTATCAGAAAAAGGATGGGCATTGGTGGGCCTAGGCATAAGAGGGTAGGGATTGTGGTGATTGGGAGGAAAGTCAGAAGTAGTCCTGGCAGAGGGGTCGAGATTGGGCGGGAAGGCAGCGGAAGCAGACCAACCTGCAGATGCAATAGGGTGGTTAGAACCAAAGAATTGATGAGGGGCTTTTGCAAGAGGTGTGGTCGTTTCAGGCAAAATAGGTGGGGGAATAGATGTCTTAGGGACATAGACAGGCTTATATTTAACGTCCCCTGGGGCAGATGCCGGTCTGGCAGGGGGGATATTATGAAGAGGACGGGAGACATTACCATTAGTATTAGTAGTAGTGGTGGTTGAATTAGAAATGGGAGGACGGGGTGGAGAATCATTGCGAGAAAGAGGAGGACCGCCAGCAACAAGGCTGGTCCAGAGCCAGACACTCTTGGCAGCAGCAACAAGAGCATGGGAAGCCTTGACAGGTTGGGCAAGCAGAATATTATATCTGCGCATGCGGAGTTGATGGAGGGCGTTGGCAAAATCACGGTCACCGGAGATTAAGAGATAATTGCCAGGGGCAGGGTTATCAACAGCCCAGAACAGCATGTCTACTAGAATCTTCTTATCGCTAGCATCTTTAACACCTAAGAGAAATTATAGTGTAATGAGCTGTGATTGTGAAGAAACAAGAAGCAAAGGAAAAAGGGAATGAATATTGAATAGTAGTAGTACCTGCAGGAACGTGGTTGAGAGAGATGCCGGTGGAAGAGAGAGCCTGCTGAATGGAAGAAGGGATGCGATTGGTGTCGCCGTAAGCGGATATGGATACGGATCCACCGTAATCCAACTTGGATAAGGCTGCCGTTATGTTCTGGGCAATTGTGTGTGGATCGCTGCCTTTTGGTACTTGACAGTTCTCTATATCCCACCACACCGACGTCTTCGCCTTTCTGTACTCCAACTCCGCCTTCTCCTCTCCGCCGCTTCCTCCTTCGTCGCCTCCCATTTTTTTCAATTTAATTCTGCACTCCTCCTACTTTTTTAAATATAAATATAAATAAATAAATACTCTTCTCTTTCCTAGTCTCCTTCCTTGTAAGTTGTACAGAAGAAGAACAAGAGTTTTATTTACTTGACTTGAGTACTTGGACTTATTAATTGACCTTCAATCGTGGTCTATACGACATTACGACTTCCCGCTCTAGTCTTAAGTCTTAACTCCACTATCCTCCTCAACTTAAATCTTAATCCTATTCATTTAACCTACTTCTCTTATTCTACCCTTTTATTTCTTTCCTTTTTCTATTTCAATACAACTGTCTATTAATCTTCCCCACAATATGTATTTAAGGTTATACATTATATTTTCATATCATATATACCTACACGATTGCTTTTCCTTTTCTCCTTTTTTTTCTAACTATATCCTTCCATAAAATACATAATTTATGCTATTATTATTATTATTATTATTATTATTATTATATATGGTCAAAGATTATATTCCCTCGTTATTCTTTATAGATATATTGTTCTACTAAATTGCACATTTATAAGAAAATATTAGTTTAAGCATAATTAAAACATCAATTAAATATTCTATTAGAGCTTTGAATAGTGTTGAATGATTTAACTCAACCGTTGTTTGCGTAGAATGACTTTAAAGAGTCGTAATTTATCTACAATAACAAAAACCGAGTAGTGAACCTTTTATTGCTATAAAATGACTACTTTTATTGTTATACAATTACTACTTTTGTAAATGTGATCACATTTTAATATAAAATAAAATGGTCATCCCTCAAAAAAAGAAATAGTCACTTTGTCATATTATACGGTTATACCCAAGAATTAGTGTATGAATAGAGTATATTTATCAGTAGGTCATAAGGCTGTCGGCTGCAAGTGGGTCTTTAAGACCAAGCGTGACTCCTTGGGTAATATTGAACGACATAAAGCCAGACTGGTAGCTAAAGGCTTTAATCATAAAGAAGACATTGATTATAATGAAACCTTCTCTCCAGTTTCTAAAAAGAATTCATTGCGGATCATTTTAGCTTTTGTAGCTCATTTTGACTTAGAGCTACATCAAATAGATGTGAAAACGGCATTCTTGAAAAAAATTAGAATGATCCTCTACAATAGGACCAACATATCTCATCATTTTAAATAAGCGAGTTTAGTAAAAGCAGCGACTTTCAAACCGCCTCGAAAAGGTTGGACAAAAATGTCATTGTATTGTCATACTTAAATATGGGATTTGAATTTCATCGGCACCTATGTATTACTCCAAATTTAAATAAGTGGAAAAAATCCTAAATTCCTAACCTAAGGCTAAGTTTATCGATGTATGAGCAAAGATTCTGAGGCTCATACTTTGGTAAGAATTAGCAAAATATAAGAATAAAGTAGATGATACCTGTCAAATTCTTATATTGGGTCTTGGAAATCCAAGATCAAACTTGAAACTAGGATTATACATCGGATGTACTACCTCAGACTAGTATAAATTTGAGTTTTTATGCATTTTTTTCGAGTTTTTAAAAGTTTATAAATTACATTTTAAATCTTATATGTGATGTATTTTGAGTTTTATTGTAATTTTTTTGAGCTTAATGTTCAAATTAATGTATTTAAAAACTTCATATTAAAATTCATAATTTTTAATACTACACTCAAGAACTTTATTGTAAAACTCAAAAATTACATTATCTATGGTAGTACATCAGATGTACAATCCACTTACTGTGAATAATGATATGTTTGTATAGAAGAATAAGTTTACCTTTAGCAACGAATCATGTCTGGTTTTAGTTGGTCATATATGTTTTTGTTGAGAATTTTAATGGGTCTGAGAAATAAAGAGAAAGAATTAAAAGAGTTTGAATTGAGTATGTGGATATATAATTAAACATAGTCTAACGAATAACAAATCAAACTAATGATAGGCAAGGTGAAATTAAATCCCACCGAGCGGCCGATATCCATAACTTCAAATACTTTTTTTTTTCTCCTTATGGCCTTAAAACACAAATTCTTTGTAACAATTATATTCATCATAAGATTGTGTCAGGTTGAATAAAAATCAATGAATAGATAAATGCAAGTTATTTATGATTTAAGTCCTTAGGCATTTTTTAACTTTATCTTATTAATCCATGGTGAGTGATACTGACCCGTCACAAACTTATGATAAATATAAGTCAAAGAGAATACTTACAGTAAATTATCTAATTTTGTACAGTTTTTCAATTCTGCATTTGATTACTATGTAATTGATGAAAAAACTCAAAATTAATTGAATATCTAACTATAATTTTTTAGTAGTGTTAGGTACAGAACTGGCATATTTGCCCCGTCGTTTCTTCAACTATACGGTTCCGTATATATACTCTCATATAAACCTTACGGTTCATCTCTGATCTTTGTGGCTTTCCTTTCATTTTTAATCTTCCTTTCATTTGTAATCTTCCTGTTTCTCCAAATATAGTATTTCCTCGGTACCGGTTATTTATTTACCTTTCATTTTAGCACAACTATTAAGAAAAATGGTAGATGACCTCTTGTGATGTACTTGGTGAATGACATGTTGATCATAATTACCATCTTAATATAGAAAGGTAAACAAATGAATGAGACACCCAAAATATAAATGGTAAAAGGTAAAAAAATGAGCGGGACGAAGGGAGTAACACGTAACACTTTGGCTGTAATTACTTTAGCGTCGGCCTTTCGTCTGTAAAGCTATTGCAATAAGGTATGTATTCTGTGTTCCCTAATATCGATTTTGATGTATTGTAACTTTGACGTTGTTAAATTCTGTTCATTTTATTATTGTTTTATGTGTTGGTAACAGTCTTATACTTGTATGTGTGGACTGTGGTTTAGGTTTACCAATTTATTTATTTTTCCTAATTAGAAATACTGACTTTGTCGTCGGCTAATGTGAAAGCTTCGTTCAATGTAATTTAATGTGCAACTTCTTTATTTTGTTGGGCAAAAGTAGGATTTCTAGTTATAGACAACGTTTTTTGCAGTTGTTCGTTAGCTTAGAATACTACGGGTTACATCGCGCTCCAAGTGTTCGATGGAAGCTACAGAGTGAGTGTTTGAGTTACATATGAGTATATGACTTCCATCTTAATTAGTGTCAACTGTCGATATCTGAGGTTACAAGACCATGATAATCGTGGTGTTGTTAAATTGTAAAACGAGAGTGAGGATGTACCCGATGTCTCAGGTTAGTATCATAGAGTGGCAAACATCCACTACAAACATATTTATTTTACTTGTTAAGGAATGACCGATGGTGAAGAAATAACCTGCCAGAAACTGAGTCTCTAATGGTTGAAATGGCAAACATTTCCTACTGTACAATTTTGTATTACACAAAATACATATTTGCTTTTTATTTCACAAGTATGAATTGTTGGGCGTATTCTGAAATGCGAAGCATCAACAGATTTGTTGCTCGGGAAATTGTGCTGGTTTGTACAGATCGGTACACTGATCCACGTAATAGCCAGCATTTTTTTGGAAGATTATCATATGCATGCTAATATAGGTCTCTTCACTTTTTGCATTGCATTCTATCACTTTTCTAAACCATGTCTCCTTTATGTACTTTCGGCTTCAGTAGTTCAGTTGTTCATTATCGATTTACGACCAGCTCAGTCATGTGTAAAAATTGGTGCTTTGCAAGTTAATTCAGCTTACGTAGGTTAAGTTAACATTTACTTTTGCAGTCCGATATCAAAAAATTATTTTAATTTAGTTCATTTATAATGTTCGTTTCAGGTCTGCTTGGCCACAGGTTGGTGGTGTATCCGTAACCTACACCTTTCGTCTGGTGAAATTGACTTTCGTTTGCTGAATAGCAGGTATTTGCTTTCACTAAGCATTTTATTACTGTATTCTGTATATATGATGTTTTCTTAATACACATAACTAAAATTTACTCGTACTACTGTGGCAAAGTATATATATAATGCTGAATTAAAGGAGTTGTAGCATTAGTTACTACTCCGTATATTACAAGCATATCTATCTTGTTATTATATTTTATCTTACACTTTAGCTTTTGTGTTGTCTGTCGGTATTACTGCGATGTTTGCCTTTTAAAACGCCTTTCTATTTTATTTCCCTTAGAATGCCAAAAAAATAGACTGGCAAGGTGCGAGTGATGGAAAAGTCTTTTCCTCGTACTGCTTCTCAAAGTTCCCAGAAATACCAAAGGTGGATTCTTAATGATTGTCAGCTAAACAACAAATTTTTCATTCCAAAATCATTCTACTGCCCATACATGACGCTTGCTTTTACAGTTTTTTTTTAGTTTACAATTTTTCTATCCGCTACAATCCATGAAATTCAGTTCACTCATTTTTTTTCTATCCAAAACTATTCTACTGCTCATATTTTCCTTTAGCCTATTGTTTTCTTATTAGCTACAATCCATGAAATTCAGTTTACTCGTTTCACTGCTACCAGTTTTTTTATTACCGTTGATTTAAATGCCCTCGCAAAGAGTATTAAAGGTTTATAGCTCACGAAGACGACATACGCAAAATACGCTTTCTGCAGGCCATCGGCCATCCCACAAGGAGACCCCCTGGCAGAAGTTTTTGGTTACACATCATGTTAATGCCCAGCTCTGACTAAGTTTTCGTTAAACAGCGTCTTAGTACGAAAAATCCTGTAAAAACTTGTAAGAATATGTTGGTATGTATATACACAAATGATACCTTTTCAATAAACTCCGTATATATTAGGAAAGACAATCATTCCGGAAAACTTTGATGGTGGCCATAACTAGACCGGGCAAAAGCAACCCGACCCGGAAAGGCCGACCCGAGACCCGAAACTAACCCGAATATAATCCGAAACCTGAATTAACCCGACCCGAACTTGACACGAGGTGCGTCGACCCGAAACTGACCCAACGACCCAAAATGACCCGATCCGAAACCACTAACCCGAAAATGACCCGAAAATTATAACTCTAATTGAACAAAAAAGACTTGAAATGACTATATGCACCTTTTTTATCTTAACTATTGACCCGAAAATGACCCGACCCGTTGACCCGAAACTAACCCGATCAACTTACCCGAAAATCACCAGAAACCCGAAACAACCCGACCCGACCCGAATTAATCCGATAATATGCTAGACTCGAATTGGCCCGACCCGAATCCGATCCGATTGACCCGTTTGCCAGGTCTAGCCATAACTAGTGTTTACAAACTCGTAAAATGACGATTTTGTTTTTCAAATTGGTCATCTTTCCGAGAGCTATGATTTGCAAAAAAAATAGTCATATTTGGATCCCATGGGTAAGAGTTCTTGTATGTCAAATTTTTTTACCTAACAAAGTTTGAGTGACCATCTATCTTGGTTACGAGTTCCAACCTCGCCATTTTTTTTCTTCCAAATTGTAGTTTTCGGAAAGATGAACAATTTGAAAGAATAAAAATCGTCATTTTTCGTATTTGTAAACACAAGTTATGACCACTTAAAATTTTTCGGGCAAATTGTCAAACTTCAGGGGTACTGTGGGAATTTTCCGCATAAAAACATAAAATTTTGTAAAGAAATTAGCGTAAATTGACCCAAGTATTCAAAAAATGTGTTAAATCTATAATAATCTATTTGCAAAACTTATTCCTAAAAAAAATTGTTTTGTTTGTCTTCATGAAGGATGAACATCACCACCTATTGACTATGGATCGGGTGAGGTGAACCTTCCTCCGTCATCCATCCATCGCCTTAGAATCTCATCAAACCCAATGAAGTCCCGTGAAACTTGGCATCCCTAATCCATCCATCAATCCATCATCCCGCATGTGGTTGTTACTTGAGGTAGAGTTGTTAAGTGCAGTTAAAACGGAAAATTCCCATGGTACCCTTCAACTTTGACGTCTTGCCGACGTTTTGCCCGAAATATCCAAAATTTTTACCCTAAAAACTTTGAGTGACCATAATTCGGGTTTACAAACTCGGAAAATGACGATTTTTTTTCAAATCGTTCATTTTTCCGAGAGCTACGATTTGAAAAAAAAATTAGTCGTATTTGGATTTTCATGGCTAGGAGTTTTTGTATGTCAGTTTTTTTACCGAACAAACTTTGAGTCGTCATATCTCTTGGTCACGAGTTCAAAACTCGCTAATTTTTTTTTCAAATCGTAGTTCTCGGAAAGAACAATTTGAAAAAAGAAATTGTCATTTTCCGAGTTAGTAAACCTGAGTTATGGCCACTCAAAGGTTTTCGGGTAAAATATTTGGGAATTTCGGGCAAAATGTCAAATTTGGGGTACCGTGAGAATTTTCCGAAAAAGAAAGAAGAATCCTCAAGACAGGAAGACAATTGATAAAGCAGAGTAGAGAGTGACCACACCCATGACCCACCTCTTTTAAGTTTCTCATTCACAATGTCTCTCTCTCTGCAAATCATGGACATTTGGCTTATACTGTGCCCATCCTTTCCTTTATTTCCCTCTTTCTTGTGTTATGTTTATTATATTCCTCTTGACCTCCTTGCGAATCTCCTGAAATGATAACCCCCGGAATCCTGCAATTAAGCAAGTAGGGAGTAATACTAATAATAGTAGATTAGGAAGCTGCTGCAGCTGGTGTTACAGGTTAAAGAATGGAGATGGGAGTTGGGAAGAGAGGGTTCGAATGGGATTTGAATGAGTGGAGGTGGGATGGTGACCTATTTATAGCATCCTCCGTATCATCATGCTCATCACTGGAAGAGAGGGTTAAAAGGAGACAGCTGGATATTAATAATGATAATGAACAAGATGACTGCTGTTATGCTGCTGATGCTGCTGCTGCTATTCCTAACAACACCACCACTAAGCTCAGCAGCGGTGTTAGTGTTGTCTCAGTTTGCCAGGTTCAGAATTGCGTGGCTGATCTCTCCAAAGCAAAAGACTATCACCGACGTCACAAGGTCTGTCAGATCCATTCCAAATCCACTCATGCTCTTGTCAACAATCTCCTTCAACGCTTTTGCCAGCAGTGTAGCAGGTCCCTCTTACTACTACTACTATTACTACTACTACTACTACTACTTCTTCTTCTTCTTCTACACTTCACTTTTTACTTATTTATTTCCTTGTTCCTTTACTTTACCAGGTTTCATCTTCTTCAAGAATTCGATCAGGGCAAACGAAGCTGTCGACGTCGCTTGGCTGGCCACAATAAACGCCGCAGAAAAACACAGCCTCCTCCTCCTCCCGCTCTAACCCCTATCACTGACAACCTTGTCTTGATTAGCTTGCTCAACATACTCTCCAACATCCACAGTATGTACCCCTTTTCAATATTTCATCATGCTCTTCTCTTGGCATTCTTTAATTATACATTTACTTTCCATCACTCTACTACTGCTAATGCTGGTGAATACCACAATGTTGATTGAATCCTCAATCTCAATTTTTATAAATTTATCTTGCACCAACAGATATAACACTAGATATTCATCAACCTTGTCTAATTGTCTTGATTACCTTGCTCAACATTCATTGTATGTCCGCCATTTTCAAATTTCAATATTTCATCATGCTCGTCTTGCTAATTTTTAATTATACATTTACTTATCATGAGCTCTCCCAGATGCTTTATGCTCAACATGATACAAAATCCTCTATTCTCATACTCCCTCTAACATAATATTCATCAATTCTAATTGCCAACTACATTTTGTATATGCACCGCTACTACCATCTTAAGACAATTAGTATAAAATTACATGATATTTACTTAACATGTTTGTGCTACTTCAAATGTTAACATTAACAATGTAAATGAGTGCTTAATTTTGTCGGCACAACATCCTGATACTTCAATTTCTATATGGTACAACTGACGCCTCCAAATCATCATACCCATACATTCAAGTGCATTGCTATGTTTCTCCCTTATTTCAAAAAAACAAACTACTAGATAACACAAGGCATGACCAAGATTAATTGATCAGTTCATACACGTACATAAAAAAATGGACTGGATTCCAATGTTAATGGTTGAAATTGATGTCTGCTTACACTTTGCTCTGATTCTTCTTGCTTATTCTGTCACACACTGTGCTGTTCAGCTAATAACAGGTCTGGCCAGCCTACCCATCCGGACTTAGTTGCTCAGCTTTTAACTAGCCTTGCCAACACGTCTGGAATGCACAAGGGGAAACCCATTTCTGGAGTTTCACCGGATTCAGAGATTCCAAGAGGCGGAGTTGATAAGAGGGATCTGGAATTGCAGGCTGCCTCCCCTCAAAGTCCTCCCAGATTGTTCCCTATCAACCAAAGTCCTCCCGCGGCATACTCCAACACCACTGCAAGCCGCACAAAGATCAAAGATTTTGACCTCAATGACATTTACATTGATTCCGATAATGGAATGGATGATTTGGAGAAATCACCAGTAACTGACAACTATGCTACTGGTTCTACTGGATACCCTCCATGGCCACCACATGATTCCCAGCACTCAAGTCCACCTCAGAATTCTGATTCCGTTTCTGGTCAGTCACCTTCTACTTCTAGTGGAGAAGCACAGGTACCTACTTCCATTTCCTGTATACGTGTATTGGCAGTCATATGGCTATGTGAAACTATAAGCTTTCTTTTTCTACTTGTTATCTCTGCAGAGCCGTACTGATCGAATTGTTTTCAAACTATTTGGTAAAGAACCGAGTGAGTTCCCTATGGTGCTTCGTGGGCAGGTATTAAGGATTATAAGTTTTTAAGGCCAATGACTGATGTTTACCCACAAACACCGACACAGGTACTGATATCTAGAATTTACAATTCTGCAGATCTTTGACTGGCTGGCCCATACTCCTACTGATGTCGAGAGCTACATCAGGCCTGGCTGTATAATTTTGAATGTCTATCTTTGCTTAACTAACTCTTTGTGGAAGGAGGTATGACTTCTTTCTATAGTATCTTACTATCTTGTTACTCCTATTCGTTGTATGATAATGTCTAGTAACTTAGTTCCTTGACTACCGTATCTAGATTTGCGCGGATCTTTCATCCTGCTTAACACGACTATTGGACACTGATGACTCCTTTTGGACTACTGGATGGGTATTTGTCAGGGTGCAAAATCAAATTGCGTTCGTCCATGATGGTTAGTTGTCTTCACCATTTCTCCTTTTCCTGCTCATCAGTAGTTTGTTTGTTGACGTCTACTAATTTCTTTTAAAATGCGTGTGTTTCCAGGTCAGATCATCTTGGATACGTCATTATCTCTTGAGAGTAGCAAGTGCCCCAGGATTTTGAGTGTAGTACCTTTAGCAGTATATGCTGGTGAACAAGCACAGTTTGAGGTTAGAGGTTGCAGGCTCTCTCGTTCAGGGACAAGGTATGTTGTGCACGTGCTTCACTAGATTTAGGGGTTTGTGCTTAACTTCTGCTGCAAGAGCCCGCAACCTTCACGATATAACAGAACTAAAGGGTATCGTTATTTTCACTCCATGATTTTTTTCAGATTACTCTGTGCACTAGATGGAAAATATCTTGATCAAGGACCAAGTCAAGACTTTGGAGAGGATGGTGACTGTGAGGGCAAAGATCATACTGAGAATGCCAATTTAACATGTCCCATACCCAAGGTCCTTGGCAGAGGGTTTATCGAGGTATCACTTGCTCTAATGGAAGTCTTACTACTTTAGACCTTTCAAAATCATTCAGTAAAAATAAGTTAAAACTCTAGAATTATCAATCATATCGAAACGTGTGAAATAAAGAACTGTTGAGAAAGAGCAAGTTGGGAATCAAGAAACTTAATATTTTTTAACGACCCCTGATCGTATACAGCCTGAGACAACCTTTCCTATTCTAACTTCTTTTCAATATTTTGTGAAAACTGACGCACTGACGAGAGCTCACTCTCAACAATCCAGGTTGAAGATCAGGGCCTCAGCAGTAGTTTCTTCCCTTTCATTGTCGCAGAAAAGGATGTGTGCTCCGATATACGCAAGCTAGAAAGTATCTTTGAATTGAAGGAGGATACTGAAGATATGTATGAATTCAACGGAAACTCAGAGGCTAGGCGTCAAGCCATGGATTTCTTGAATGAGATGGGATGGTTACTTCACAGAATTCAATTGAAATGTCGATTGGGACCCCTAGATCCCAACACTACCATATTTGTTTTTAAAAGATTTAGATGGCTCATGGACTTCTCTATGGACCATGATTGGTGTGCGGTGGTTAAGAAATTATTAGACGTTTGGATGACTGGAACTGTCGGGTTCGGAGACCACCCTTCCTTGAATGCTGCATTGTCCGAGATGAGTCTCCTTCATCGAGCTGTACGTAGAAATTGCAGGTCTATGGTGGAACTTCTGGTTGGATATGTGCCTACAACTTGTGCAGAAGAATTCAGATCAACCAATGAGGGAAACTATTTGTTTACGCCTGATGCCCTGGGACCTGGTGGGTTGACACCACTTCATGTTGCAGCTGGTAGGGATGGCTCTGAGCAAATTTTGGACGCTTTGACTGATGATCCTAGAAAGGTATGGTGTGTTTGCATTGTTTGCATCTTACATTCAGTTGGCTGGATTTTCTGACTGTGCTTGTGTGCACAGATTGGGGTTGAAGCATGGAAAAATGCACGGGATAGCACGGGGGCCACCCCAGAGGATTATGCGCGTTTACGAGGCCACTATGCATACATCCATCTGGTCCGGAGGAAAATGAAACGCAGCACGGGGGCAAGGGCGGGGCAGGTGGTGATAGACATCCCAGGAGAGAGTCCCCAGGTGGATAAAATGGAGAAGCAAGACGGGGGTGGTAGGTTTGAGTTTGGATCACTGGCAACATGCAAAGAATGTGATCGGAAGACGGGGTATCATGGAAATGAACGTACGTCAATGGTGTACAGGCCGGCAATGCTGTCGATGGTTGCAGTGGCCGCAGTGTGCGTGTGTGTGGCGCTCTTGTTCAAGAGTATGCCTACGGTTGTGTGTCTATTCCAGCCCTTCAGTTGGGAATCCCTCAATTATGGGTCCAGCTAAAGTGGATAATTCGACATATACATACCTGTATTTGCAATTATATCTGTGTATGTAGTTGGGTTGTAAGAAGATATATAAAGTATGTAGTGCAATTAAAGGAAGAGAGAACAAGATATTAAGGTAGCCCGATCCTTGTATTTGTGTCGAGAGTGACAATGCTAGCTTGTGCATTTATTATAGGAAGAAGGAACCCATGTGGGCATGCCTACTGCATCTGTGATTTACCTAATGTCTGTACCAAAAGAGAGAACAAGGTTGTGATTAGCAAAACATTCATGGTGAAATTCAAGTGTAACAAGGCCCCACCAAAGTCGAAGAATGAACTACTACTTCACCTGTTACTGTTAATGTGCAGTATCGATACCTCGGGTAGAGGAAGAGAAATTCATGTAAATTGCAGAATTTGCCAGTCAGCCACTCAAGTCTCCCTCGAATACTTGTTCATCAAGAAAACATTATGCACTCTTCTACTTTTTCTTAAGACGGTCAATATTTTTACTGGACTTAGATAGAGAAACTAAGAAGTACGGATACTTGATACTTCTACCAATTAGTGTATCCGTATCTGACACTTATATGATACTCTGAAATGCGTATCGGACACATGATAAATCTTGTAATAAAAGTATAAAACCATAACTAATAGTTATTCAGTTGTATTAATGGCCTATTTTCTGTATATATGTTGGAATATGACCGTTTTGTACTCCAATCTTATCCAATCCAATCCAAACTACCCATTTACTTTTTGAATGTCAAACTTTCAAAACTTTGACCGTTTATAGATTGGAATATTTAGAACTTTGAAAACGGAAGTAATATATCTGGTTTTGTCACGGAAATATCTTTCATAAAATTATATTTTTTTGTAAAATAATTCTATATATAAAGGAAGAAAAACGCGATCAAAACGTTGCTTCGAAGACCTCCCAAAAGCAAATGGGTAGTTTGGATTGGATTGGAGTGAGTATTAATTAATTATCATATAACACTTTTTACTTAAAATTTAGGATTATTTCATAGGAATAATCCAACCTATTGGTGCCCTTCTTATATTACTCCATCCTATATCACCTATTGGGTTTTGTCATTTTCCGAGTTTTTAAACCTGAGTTATGGTCACTCAAAGTTTTTTGGGTAAAAAATTTAGACATTTCGGGCAAAATGTCAAACTGGGTACCGTAGGAATATTCCGTAAAGAAAATTGAGTACCCAAACCCGACACCAGAAATAAATAAATTAAAAAAAATAGCAAAGCCCTTCATTACAAGTACTCCGTCTAATTTACAGATTTACTCAATATAGACGTTTCGTGCGAAGGAGGAACACTTTACTTATTGAAAGAGAAAGAGAAAGAGAAAGATGGGGAAGATGAAAGCTTTCAAGGACGAATTCACTTTCGGTAATTAATCCTTCCTTTTCTATTTAATCAATTGATTGATAGGCGATGAGATTAAGTAATTGTGAATGTTTTGCAGAGCAAAGGTGCCATGAATCTACTGATATGCTTGCCAAATATCCTGACCGGCTTCCTGTCAGTTCTCTCCCTCTCTTTTTCCGATTACTCATTCATTCTTCTGCTTTAGTTTTGCTGCTTTGATTTCTGCAGTTTGACTGGTGATAGATTGATTTGTTACAGGTGATCGCTGAAAAATATGCAGCAACTGACCTTCCTGCAATTGAGAAGAAAAAGTTGGTATTCTTATTCACTCCAACCAATTACGTTTTCAAATTACAACACCAGCTATATTATTACTCTTTTCAGGCTTATGTGATACATTCTAATCAAGGAACAAAGTCAATAGACCTTAATATAAACTGTTACTCCTTGAGTTGTCTTATACCAACAACAGGTTTAGAGTTTAGACAGCTTTTCTAATCTTGAGACCCTCTGATTTCATCCCCTAAAGGGCATGCTCAAGTATAATTGGAATAATTGTATTGAATGCCATTTCATTTGAAGACGACCGCTTATTTGTCTTCTACTCACTGCGTCCCTCATTCAGGTTTTTGGTTCCTAGAGACATGTCTGTTGGGGCCTTCAATCACATATTAAGCACCAGGCTTCAGCTCACTCCTGGCAAGGCTCTTTTTATATTTGTCAAGGATACATTGCCTCAAACATGTAAGGACAATATATATATTTTAGGTCACCAATGTAATGTCAAGTTTAAACCCAACATTCTCATTTAATTCATGTTTCTGCAGCTACTTTGATGGACTCTGTGTATGAATCATGCAAGGATGAAGATGGATTTCTGTACATATGTTACAGCACTGAAAAGACCTTTGGTGGAGATGCCTCCAGGATGTAAATCACTAAATGGTTCCTTCATATCCGTCTAAGTTCCTTTCTCATGCTCTTGCTATTTCACTTGGGCAAAAACTTGCAACTCATCTTAAGTTAGCGTTGTAAATTCCGTGAATACTCTGTGAATTAATGACATAAAAGTCCCGTTATTCTTGCTGTATCTGCTAAGTCTGTTTCCGATGTTGATGCAAATAACTGAATCAAAGTCGACAATTGGTAATCAATCATAAGACTCTGTTGAACCTTATGCTAGCAATAACCACCAACAAGCATAACCTTTTTGATATCCAAAATACATTCGAGTTTTTATGCGTGTATTATCTTGTTTTTTCAAAATTCTACACGATTCCCCTCATTTTTTCAAAACATCATTGGCACTTCCGGAAGTCTATTACTTATTCCAAATGGTACCTTGCTAGTAATTTCAGTTAGATTTCCTTTCAGTTGTCATAATTTCCGTTAAGTCGCTCCTAATTAAGACTTTTTCTCTCACATTTGTTTTTACACTCCTCAGTCCATATTATTCCGTAGCTAATTAGACACCACTTACCACCTCCTTCAACCTACTAACAACCATAGTCAAACCTACACCATTTATGGCCAGCCCAACCCCAAAGCAATTATGGTTACTGAGTCCGCAATCTAAATCATTCAGCCCAACTATCTCATCAATCTCGATTCTCGATCCAAGTCTTTCGTCAAGCCCAAGCAAGCTCTCTGACAACTCGCTTAATCTTTGAGTTGCCAAGATCTAAAGCTCTACCATTTAGTGGAAAGCGTTGTGATGAAATTGCATGCTTAAATTGTAGTGAAATATGAATTTTGTTGCGGAGAAGGGACAATGTGGTCGTTTTCTATGGGTCTTGCCGAAGCTGTGAAAGTTGAACTAAAAAGGATGGTGTTTGGTTTCTTGGAGGCGCTAGTTCCAGACTTCAAATCACCTACCTAAGAGCAGGTTAACCCTCTCCTATTGTCTATTCCTCCTCGTGTCTTACTGCAGATGGGCCTTAATGAAGACTTTTGGACGATATTAAGCTCTAGGTATAAGTATATAACATCAATCGCCAAGGAGTAAAAACGTCATTGACAGAGGATCAAAGACTCATGGTTGGGCATCACCACTAAAGTTTAAGGGTACCACGGGTTTTTTGGAAAAACGAGGGATACCATGGAGAATTTGAAAAATGAGGACAATACCACGTAAAGAAAAAAACGACATATTTTTGTGCTTTAGAGCTTCGAGGCAAGCATTGCAAAAATATACCGAACGTATGTGGAGAAATGCAGCTTATTGTCCTGCAATTTCAGGACTTTTCAAATTTTCGGCCTAAAAAGGATAACAAAGCATTCCGATCAGTCATAAACCAAGGTTAATAACCATACTGTCTTAACAGCAAGTATTATTTTCTCATGTATACACATGTATCATATCATACTACGTAATAAACTTGAGCTTCCCCTCAGCTAAAACAAGGCAAAATTAAGCTTTGTGACCAGAACACAACATGATGCACAATATCCAAAAAGCATCCCATGGCATGGAAAATGATATCAATCGAGACTGAACAATAGTGCCTCAAAAGGCATAGGCAAAACCATCATCATTTTGTAAAGAGTCTCTGCCCACCTCCACCACTCCAAACACTGCGAGTAGACGCACCTTTAGATGGGTTCATGGCCTCGTCTGAAGTGGCATCGATATTAGAATTCCTAACATCTAAAGTGGCTGCGGGAGAGTTATCTCCCAGTCGCAGTCTATGAAACTTTGACGTCTTCTTTTTCTGAGTCTTTGCCCCACCCCCGTCCACTGAGCTTTGACCATTTTTGCTTCCAGCTGATTGCAAAGGAGGTTGCTGGTCTGCCATAGTTGACTTCCCTTTACTTCCCCTGTAGCCATCCTTTTCCAAAACCTCCACTTCTTCAGAGGGCTTCAACTGAGACTGCAAACTTCTCACGGTGCTAATGACACTCTCTGCCAGTAACTCTTGAGAATTCATCGCCTTCTTCCCTTTGGCTTTGGGACTACTGCTTTCCTTCATATAAAAATTGCCATCATCCCAAAATGTTTCCCGTGAACCATTACTCTGCACAGTAGCATTATAAGCCTCAAGAAGCTCTTTCTGTTTCCGAATATCAGGCAACAATCTAGCCAAGTCGGGAACAAGGTGTGTCAAGTCAAACTGCTTCACATACTCCAGATATTCCCATGTATCAACTGAACCTTGGCGATATTCTTGAGAAATTCCCTTGAAAGCATTATATTTGCCTTCATCGTACTCTAAAGCAGCACGCATTCTCTCCACGACGGTCTTATTAGCAGTATGGACATCCTCTGTTTTATTTTTTCCACTAAAATGCAATCGACTATGTTGTGGGGCCGAGACAGGCGGAAAATCAGTCGCCGGATCAAATGATCTACTATCCATGAGATTAGGAGCTGAGGTAGAGTGGTTCAATCTACTACTACCCCCAGGATTCCTTGAAGTCCATGAAACGCCCATTGCACTACCATGATCATCAGCTGATCGCAGAGAACTAGCATAGCTAGATGACTCAGACCCATTAATAGCTGCTGCCTTAGTTGAGCCAGTGGTGGAATTAGAAACAAGAGAAGGCCATGGGGCTGAAGTAGCAGGAGCAGGCCCAGCTCCTGCAGCTTCCTGAGAATGCTGGATTGCTGAGGTAGGGGTGACGGTGCGTGGGGCAAGCAGCGAGGCAGCAGAGCGTGGGGGTGGGGCTGCAGGACGTGGGGCTGCAGGGCGTGGGGTTGGTGTAGGGGCTGGGACCGCAGGGCGAGGCGCCGGAACAACTGGAGCATGCCAGGGGCTTGAAGAAGCAGTTCTAGGCTGTGCGGAATTAAGGACGGTCGCCTTATTTTGACGCCGTAGCCGAGCTGCCATAGTGTTCTTAGATTTTGGTTGAGATTGTTGTTGGCTGCTGCTGGGTGCAGTTGATAGTGGAGGAAAGGAAGATTCTACAAGAGGTCCTGTGGTTAAGATCTGAGATACAGCCTGACGGTATCTTGAAGATTCAGACTCACCGGTGCCCAATGATTCAAATGATTGAACAAGGCTTGGCTCGGAGGAAGCTGAGGTTGAAGAAGGATCGGGCAACACGACACTTGAGTTGACAGTCTCAACAATGTTCTGGAAAGCCATATCTTGCTCACTATCCGGTGAAGATTCACGACGGAAAGATCGCCTCCGTCCACGATGATAACCAGACTCATTGTTGCTTCGGTATCTAAAACTAGTTGGTATCTGTAAGCAGAACAGAGAAGAGATGATTGAACATAAATTACAATGACACGGTCCCGAGGATACCCTCGTTTAACTTGGGTGTCAACCTTTTACGCCCTCAAAATGGTAATCAGTTCTTTGTTTATTTGTGGATTAAATCAATTTAAAATCCCAACCCTATGGCAATGCCAATTCCCCACAACTATTGGATTCTGCATAAGCCTACCTGGAGCACAGCATTCCGTTTTGACCTAGACATGCGGCCTCCATGTTCCAGAGCATTATGTCTCTGCATAAAAGTATACAAAAATGGTAGTCCTAAGAATTAAAAGGTAACAGTACAGCAGTAAACAGATACAGTACTTGAGAATCCATTACAAGGGGACCAACGCATGCAGAAACAAGACGGCAGAAACAAGTCGTTAAACATCCCAGAAATTTGTATATATGTACCATACAGTATATATAGCAGGGGTGAGTTTTCAACTTGAGAACTAGAAAATACAGAATTAAGAAAATTGTACAGCTGAAATTCTGGGCGACATGAAATGTACAAGCTAGAAATAGTGAGACCTTTAAATCCTCGGCTGTTTGGAAAGCGATGAACTTTTTGCGAAGGCATTCTTCATCCTCACACAGGTGGTGAACATGACGAAAATGATTCTGTAGGCAAAGAAAAAGAAAGTAACATAAAATATGCATTGGTTGAGAATGGAGAAGGGTATTCAAGTTAAGTGTGAGAGAAGAGTGGTTGCCTCGAGGTCATCATAGTCCTTAAAATATTCATAGCGCTCAGGATGTTGCCTGGGGAAATAATTGGGAAAATGTTTGTTTGTTAATTGGGTTCCTGAGTTGGGTTGAGAAGCAAGAAATAAAAGGAAAAGAAGTAAAAGAGACCTTTGACAAAAATGACAAGTAAAGTGTTCCCTGGACATGTGGTTATAAAGTTCGTTTTCTCCATAAAAAGAAGTACGACAAAATTCACAAATGGGATGTCCAGCAAATCCACCGCGTTCGGATTCAGTTCCATCAACAACCGAGTCACCGGTTCGCTTATGCTGATTGAGCTGTGACCTGGTGTAGAGCTTTTGCTCGCAGATAAAGACCTGGTGTATATTTGAAATTAAAAAAGAGAAATAATAGAATGGAATGCGGAATAGAAACAAGGAAGGGAAGAATTGTAAACCTTACGGCCTTCGAGACAAAGGTCGCACATAAAGAGCTTGTGTTGGTGAGCCAAGTGGCCCTTAAGTTGGCCAATATTGCGAAAGCGAAGGCGCTTGTTAAAGGCGGGGTCTTGATCACAAACACTGCAAGAGAGCCTGCAGGTAGCCTTGATGATGTTATATTGTTCAAGATCATCGAAGTAAGACTGAGTATCCTCGTGGTACCAGTATGCCCCAACCTTCCCTTCCTTCCCTTGCGATACTACCGGCAGCTGCTTCGAGAAGTCGCCTATCATTTTCGTATAATCCCCCATAGCCTACATCATACATACATACAATCATACATACATACATACATATATGATATAATTACAACAAGAATTGTTCAATTGATAAGTAGGGAGTACCTTGGTGACGAAAACGACGTCGCAGATGGATTTGCAGATGCAACAGCGGCGATCGTCGCAGATGAAGCGAAGACGGGCGACGCAGGTAGAACAAACATCTCGGTGTCCGCACGCCCCGTACGCAACCCATTCTAGGTTATCGGCACATACTGCACAGCTGTCATCCATTCTTTCAATTTGGGGGAAATTAATCTAGGGTTTGAGTCTGGAGACAAGAAATAAGAAAGAGGAGAGACAGACCAGATTTTAAATAAACTTGCAAGATTCTCACAATTCTATGTATAAATGTATAATGTATTGTTTCTTCAATAATAACCAACACCCTTCCTTACACTACTTAATTCAACCCGCCGGCCCAATTCTATTTATGCCCCCCCCCCCTACTTTACTCGCCCAAATTCTTACGCTAAAACCACTTCTTCAAACCAACCTCCAATACTACCAACAACACCTCAAACCGATTTCGTTTCTTATCTCATACATCCACTTAAAGTCAACGTCCAAATATTTAGTAAAGGTTGTGTTTGACAAATTTTTTTTTAAAAGTTTGTGTTTGACAAAATGTCATACAATTTAATCTCACCGATCATTATTGAAACAAACGCTAGGTATGACCGTATGAGGAATCAAGTTTCAACCCCAACCATGTTCTTGGACAACCTAACAAATAACAAGCACAACATTCGAGTTTCGTTATTTTGAAATACATGGCAACTCTTCTGTAAAGTCGATATACGGTGTATAATATATACAGAGTATTAATTAAGGTCGTGTTGGCTGTACCATGATTTTTATTCGAGTATTTATCTACGGAGTAGTATATTATAAAATAATTTAACGTAAATAAAAGAGAAAAAGAGGAAACTTGCTTCTTGCTTGGATAAACTATGAGAAATTAGATGATACAAGGAATGTGGAGAGCAATGGGAAGTGAAGAGAGTAAGACAGGATGAGCCACGAGGAGTGAATATGATACCATGTACAAGATTGGAAGATAATGCTTTGCTTTATTCATTTATGATTACAGTATAAATACAAGTTAGGTTGAGAGATACTCTCCTAGTTACAAGGACAGGATACAGAATATAAAATATACATATCGTAACAATATACTTCCTCCATTCATAACCAAACACCATTCTCATATATAGAGTGAGCAAGAGTGGTGGAGCGAGCTGTGGGATCAAAAACCAGTAAACTCTTTCAAAGAAAAAAGAAAAGAAGCTAATGACAGAAAGGAGCATTTGATCAAGAGAAAGAATGTCGAAAGAGAGTTTAGAAGGGAAGGTAGCCTTGATAACAAGAGCCGCCAGCGGAATCGGGGAGGAGACTGCGAAGTTATTCACAGAGAAGGGTGCTCTTGTTGTAGTGGCAGATATCCAAGATGCACTTGGTCAGACTGTGGTTGAATCTAATGGCATTCACAAGGCCTGCTTCTTCCACTGCGACGTTACTGATGAGTCCTAAGTCGAAGCTGCTGTCAACTTTACTATACTTAAATACGCTACACACTGCCTACACTTGACATCTTGTTCAGCAATGCCGGCATCATGGGCCCTCTTGGTCCTGTCTTAGACCTCGACTTGTCCCTCTTTGATCGCACCTTCGCCACCAACGTCCGCGGGGTGCTGCTACCATCAAGCATGCTGCCCACGCCATGGTGTCCTGCACCATCCGTGGCTCCATCATCTGCGTGGCTCCATCATCTGCACTGATAGCGTCGCCGCTTGCCTTGGCAGTGTCGGTCCCCTCCCCTACACCGCCTCCAAGCATGCCGTGCTCGGTCTCGTGCGTGCTGCAAGTGTTAAGGGACTTGTCTTAAAGCCATGCCACATTGCACAAGCCGCTCTCTTCTTCGCTTCTGATGAATCTTCCTACATTAGCGGCCACAATTTTATTGTCGAACGTGGATTCACTGTCGGCATTTCACTGTCGGCAATCATGCTCCAAGCGTCTCTGCTAGCACCCAAGGTCCCTAATCAAGTAATCATACACTCTTATCTCCCCCACCAACCCCTCAGTCCTCACCTGCTATTGTACCCTTCCTAGCATTTGCAGTCCAAAATATCCAATTGTTTTCTGAGCCGTATCTTATTTACTTTGTTTTTCAGTTTTTTATTTCTGGATGATGGTTCTTCTTTAACTGGAGAACTACTTTTACTAGTTTCATGTAAACACTTACTCCTCTGGACAATTTTAAAAAACAAAAAACAAAAAAAAAAACTACTTTTATATTGGAAAAGAGACAGATCAATATGAAGTAATTACATACAAATGTAATTAATAATATTATGAATGATGGTCCCTAAAATAATGAATGGGTGTCCAAATTCTTGTATTTACAAATCAGCCTCCTGCCACTCACAAACTCGAGTAAATAGTGAAAGGTGAAACCTAACAAAACTGTAAGCTGCTATTTCTAACAATTGTACAGGAGCAGCTAAATGAAGTAACGAGACGTACATAAGTTTGCCTGGATAAATCAGGGTACACAAACATATGTCACTTGTAAACGAATCCTCAGGGAACAAAACTAGTGATCATCCAGCATGCTCTGCAGGTTAGCTAACGCGTCTGAAGAGATGCTACACTTTAATCTCCGCGGTCTCCACACTGTCGCCTGCTCTTGTTCATAACTCCTCGGGGATGAAAAACAGACGACTACTACTGTGAGGTTGTCATAAGTGTTGAGCCTTAAGGCCTCTCTTACAACCTCCTTTGCACATTGCTCTGGGTCATTGTGCCGTCTCAATCCTCGCCTCACTATGCTCACTGCTTGCTGGCTTGACATCACATCCCAGACTCCATCACAGGCTATTATTAGAAACTCGTCCTCTTCCGTCAGAATGACCTGTTTAACCTCTGGTTCAGCGATTAGGGGAGATGCTGATCCATTGCGCAGTCTTAAGTCCCAATCCCCCAAAGCCCTCGACACTGACAGTAATCCATTTACATATCCATCCTCCACATATCCTCCTGCTTCTTCCACTCTTCTCTTCTCAGATGGGCATGTAGGTCTGTGGTCTTTAGACATATCAATGGCTTCTCCTTTCCGACATAGCACAGCTCGGCAATCCCCAGCATTAGCTACCACCAAGACCCTGGAGTGAGCAAAGGTAACATTAGAAAAAGAAAACAAATGAAAGACAGCAACATAATGCAAACAAAAAGAAACCCAAGTCACACGCATTCATACCTTCCTAACACCAAAGCAGTAAGAGCAGTTGTTCCTGTAGAGGCGCTGATGGTGGAATCCTCAGCTAGGGCTAGGTCAGCAAGTTGAAATGCTCTGTGAAGGCAATTCTCGACCCCTTCATCTAATATATTATCTAGTTCAGATGCTTCCAGAAAACCGGAATCTTCAAAAAAGAGTCTAGTCATATTTTGACTAACATGTGCTGCTGCTTCTGGACCTCCATGACCATCAAAGACACCGTAGAAAGCACTTGGCTTGGGACAGGCAAACAGAGAGCCAAGATGCATGGAAAGATCATCAATCATAATATGCTGATCCTCCATAGAGCGACGTGGGCCGATGTCAGCAAAACTTCCAGAGCGAATAGTTGGGAGAAAGTGCAGTAAAGGAGCAGCGGCAAGAGAGTTGTCTGAAACTGCATCTGAAGTTTTATTGACCTGAAAAAAGAGAGAAAATATAAGCATCAAAAGGAAGGCGCAGAGAGTTGGAATCCTCACAATTTAGACCTCAAATATCGGATTGTGATTGCGGGTAGCTTCCAGTTTAAGGCTGGATTACTAATCAATTATGAGGGGAATTTAGAGGAGGCGAGGATGAGGTTGAATCAACAAAATCATAATCTACCAAATATTTGTGAAACCCTAAATTTATCCATCAATTTATCCATCTATCAATAATTCTGTAATATAATTATACAAACAAACAAAGAAACAAAAGGGGATTTACAAAGACAGACTTAAATTAGCCAAAACCCTGATTGAATCGATTTATGAATTACATGGCGTATAGAAATCAGGAATCTAAAACAGAAATTGAATAGAATAGAATAAACAGAAAGAAACTTACAAATTGAGAGGATGTTATGAGAGCGCCTAAATTAGCAAGGGTTGTAGGACAAACGAGTTGAGCTTCTGCACCCATCATTCAAAAAAGAAAACCCTAATTGCAATAGAACCCTAAAATTGAATTGAATCGAATGAAAGGGGGATGGAAACTAATAATGATGATTATTATTTGGGAGTTATTTGTGGGTATATGTTGTTTGTGGAATTGGGTGGTCGTTGGGTTGTGTTTTTAGAGAGAGAGAGAGATTTGTATTTGTATTTGTATTTGTAAAATTGGAAAACAAGAAAGTGAGATGTATAATCTCCCTTTTATACCACTCTTTCTATGGCGGCCGTATGGCCTCTTTTTATACACGTGTCGTCCCTTTTTTACCCTTACTTTGCGCTCTGCTCTTTCCCTCTTTCTACTTCTGGGGGTATACCTCGAATTCTCCCTCTTAAGGAACTCTACCCTCACTCACAAACTACTGTCACATCAGATTTTAACATTTTTGGAAACTTGCTATGGTATTTTTCCTAAACAATCTCAGATTTCAAACTAATAATCCCGCCTAACAACTATCCAATACATTCAACACACCATCCGTCACACGTTGAACACGGATAGTGCCTCTCTCTCAATATGCAAATACTTTTACAAAATAAAATAGCTAAAAAATATTTTATTAAATTTAAATAACGTTTTCTGTATCCTAAATTTTATGGGATGTTGTGTAACGTGTTCTTTTTTGCATTACCTATCCTGCAAGTATACGAGAATGTTGTTATTTATTTTAAGAATCGAAGTTTCTGAGATAAACTTATTAATTCAATAGAATTTTAAATTTTAACGATTTAGTTAGAACAATAAGTTAAATTTGTGAGGTTAAGAATAAGTTCAAGGTGGCTTTCTCTAATAGACAATGGTTGGACTTTGGAGTATGATAGTTATACTATTTCTAGAGGCTATGAGTGGCTTACTGGTTCAAATAAGGTTACTGTTGTCCCCCTGGTATACTGAGGTGTGGAATAGGTACAATGTTCTTGAGCACAATTTTTTCACTTGGCTCCTCAAAAAGGAGCGTTAATGACATTGGATAGACTTCAAAGGTTTGGTATGTACTTCTCAACAGTAGGGCTGCTACCTGTGTGCTGCTGCATGCATAGTAATCCCATGTTCATCGTTTTCAAGATTGCTGCTATGTTAAGCAATGTTTGAACCTGATGTTGTCCTTGATGAGTCCATTTTATATATAGTTTAACTCCCTAGTTTAGCCCGGTTTATTTGATTATTAGACTTTCTTTAGTATATTTGTGAGCTAATTACGTGTTCTAGGTGTATTGCTTGTGTTTGTTACATTTTGTAGGAATCTAAGCATTTAGAGGCTTTTTCCTAACACAATAGCAAGCACAAAAGTCCAACAAGCTAATGGAAGCAAAATTAACTATGGAAGGTTAGAATAGAGAATGACAAGTCAAACATGAAGATTTGTGAAATGGATTGAAATGCAAATGAGAAACAAAAAATGAAGCCCAATGCAAGGAGTCCACAACTCAACATAAGATGCTCCTTTTGATGCTCAAAGAATCCCAAAACTATGCAATTAACCGGAGAATTAAGGTGCTTAAAGGCATAGCTTAGGATTTCTAAAGCATTAAATGGAGCAATTAAGCAAATATAGTCGGGTTACCAAAACCCCGATCAGGGTTTCCATTCCCCGATCGGGGTTTGGTCTCTGTCAATGCATGCGTTTCAAGTTTCTCTCCCTATATAAAGGAGAAGGATCTCGACACTTAGAGGCATTCTTTTTCATATCTTGTACATCATTCTACACTCTAAAAACACTCTTTTACATAATGTCATTAGTCATTAGATTAGGTTAAGAATAGTTTAGTTTCCATTAGTTGTTACAAATAATTCCTTTAAGTATTTCAATTTATATTACAAATTCATTTGCAAGTTATTTGGTTTCATTGTGTTCTTCATTCCAAGTTTCATTTCCTTTGTTGAGGTATATCTATTTCTTGTATTGTTTTGTTATTTCCTTTGTCATTTTCATTATTAGTTAGTTATCACGTTTACTTTATTATTTGTTATTAGATTAGTTATCATTATGCAAGAGTAGTTAGTTTGTCTAGGGAATTAGAGAAGCCATGCATAAATAATATTTGCAATTGTTGAAATGAGATGTTATGATATCAAATAGTTGTTTCTATCACATGCTTGCATTGTATTGTTAGTCTTTGATTATTGATCACAATACTTGATTAAATTCGTTAATTCTTTCTATAAGTCGAGAGGCACGAAATTGAATTAGACTAAGCATGTGTTAGTAGATCGACCTAGCCATAGCGAGAGTTCGTTAGGACCCGATCTATGGTTGACACTAATATCGAGAGGTAGGTGTCTTTAGCCTAAACAATTATCATTATTATCAATTTCCTAGTTTGACTTGAGCATTTACATAATTTGCATGTGTGACCCGAACTTCTTAGACTCTTCCTTTATTATTATGGTTGTTTCATAAACCCAACCAAACCAATCGATAACCGACTTTGATAGAATTCACTCCATAACAACTTGCTAGCAACTCCCGTCTCCTTGTGTTCGACCCCTATTACTACATTTATTTGTATCTAGGGTATTTATCTTTGCAAAGGTGTGCGATAGCCTATCAGTCCTGGATGCAGTTAAGTATTGTCGGACCTATTACCGTTGGTGCAATGCTTAAGATCAGAAATTCTCTGGATTCAAAAGGCTCATGTTCAGCTCGCTTGTCTGTGCTGCTTTTTTTATAATGTTTAGCAGGTTAGAAATGTTTGCTATACTGAAGGGTATGTCACTCTCCCAGTGAGGTTGCTGAATATTATCCAAAGGGATGCAGGCTACGTTTGATGGGGATGGAGAAGCATGGAATCAAAAAAGACGATTAGATTATTGTATTAGAATTGGTCTCATCTAGTTGGTATCTGTAATATTGATGAATATTATGTTTTGTGTTGTTGTGATTGGATGTCCCGGTAAGTCATCCTTTTTTCAGTAAGTTGTAATATGTGTTTGCCTCTATTTTGAGGCATTATTTAATGGTTACTTACATTTTCACCCAAAAAAAGTTAAAATTTATTTGAAAGACCAAATAACAAGCAATTAGCAAAGTAAATTGATCCAACAACTAAGCTATACAAGGTAAGTATATTATTTTAAACTACATAAAGGACCAGATTGAAAAGTAAACATGAATGAAAATAATCAATAATACACAATTTTAAAAATTTCGGTGATTAAAAGGAAGAATCTTAACTACTCCACGACAATATTTATATGAATTTGTGAAAAGAAATTTGATTGTAACCAAACATATTTGTTATGGGATTATTTAGAGAATATGTCTAAAGTTATTTATCTGAATTTTTCAAATGTGGTAAGTTATGCTTAAGATGGTTTTAACTTCTTCCATAACTTTGTTTTATTTTCACCTCTATTATATATGTCGTGTAAGTTAAGACGATTTTAAAAAAGAATTGAGGTTTTAAATAATACGAAATACTCCGCAGTAGGTAATCATAAAAATGAGGGAAGGAAATAGAGTGTAGATCTGAGAAACGGAATAATAGGGTGGGTTTTGTTGGATATATGCTTCAAAATAAGCTACCCACTTGTATTTTCCTATCCCACATTGACCATGAAAAACAAGTTTTATGGGTTTATATATGACCCCTTACACTACTCTACTAGGTGAGTGTGTGGTAAGTATCTAACCAACCACACACGCGCGCGCACACGCCACGCCACGGCACGGCTCTGGGCTCTGGGCTTTGGTAGAGCACCTGCGGTGCGGGCTTGCCCACCTTTTATTTCTTTTTCCAACTGAAACAAAATCAATAGGGTTGCTTGTGTCAGTGTTAGCTTGTTGCAGTAGGCTTGTTTGTGTCAGTCACCTGCAAAGATTCCTTGTGTGCTGCAGTATGCTTCTCCTTGGCAGGAAATATTCCTGACGAAGTTCTTGCATGCCACAACCCCACTTCTCTATATATACCACCCTTATTCCAGTTTCTGGGAGACAACAGAAATCTGTCTTACTTCTCCTTCCTTCTCACACAAAATCAGTTTTACAAAATGTCTTCTATAACTTAATTAAAAGAGTCATGGCAACGTTTATGGTGGTTCTCATCTGCTCTCTTCTCTACACGAAGTTTGCAGCCGTTGTGTAATCCTGGGGGTCGAGTGCCACTGAGACCGTGTGTAGTAGACGGGGCATAAACGACTTTAGGACAGTGATCTAAAGTCACGCCACAACAATCAGATAAGATTTTTCCTTTTCTTCTACTGTTGTTTATACTACCGCCATAACAATCTAAAGTCGTTTAACAAATTGTTTAATTATGGCTTCCGGTAGTGAAACTTTCGATGCTATTCCCATCTCTACCTCCATTGTGTCGAACCCCATTATTCCAGATATGTCTAAACTTGCCCCTTTTGACGGAAAAAATTATAAAATGTGGGCAGATAAAATGGACTTCTTTCTCGGTCAAATTCGTGTAGACTACACCCTCACAAATACTTATGCTCCTCCTAATAGTGGTAGGGACTTTGCATGCGATAACAAAACTTGTAGAGGAATGCTACTTCACTATATGAACCCCTCCCTTTATATGATTTATGCTAAACTGTCTAACGCTAAAGATATTTGGGATGCTCTCAAAATAAAATATGGTAGTGATGATTATGGGTCTAAAAAATATGCTTATAGTAGGTGGCTTGCTTTTAAAATGTCTGACCAAAAACCCGTCTTAGACCAAGTTCACGACAATGAAAATTTATGTTCTGAAATTTCTGCTGAAGGTATGAAAATCTGTGAAATGTTTCAAGCTAATTGTCTTCTTGATAAATTACCCCCGTCTTGGCAGAATTTTGTTCACAATATGAAACACAAACAAAAAGAATTTACTCTTTTAGAACTCGTGTCTCACATAAAAGTTGAAGAACAAAACAGGTTTCAGACCAAAGGAAAACAAGTTGACCATTCGTCCTCCACTGCTAACTTGGTTGAGTCTAAGAAAAATTTTCAAAAAGGACCAAAACATTTTTCAAAGGGATCAAATCAGACAAATCAAAATTTTGGACCTAAGAAAACAGAAAATTTCAAAGGGAAAAGGGAGTATAAAAGGGAGTTCAAAGGCGAGTGTTTCACATGTGGTAAAACTGGTCATGTGTCTAAATTCTGTCCAGATGGTCATAATGTTAAGTATAAGCGTAACAAGTCTCAAGCCCACCTAGTTGAGTCAGATGATATTATAGCTGTTGTTGTGTCGGAAGTTAATTTGGTAAGTAATATTTCCGAATGGGTGTTGGATACGGGTGCAACGAGGCACATATGCACTTCTAAAGAAATGTTCAAAGAGTACTCGGAGGTACCCAGAGGTGAATGTGTATTCATGGGTAACTCTAGCACGGTCAGAGTTGAAGGGAAGGGAAAAATCCTTCTCAAGTTGACATCCGGGAAAACTCTTGAACTGAACAATGTGTTGCATGTACCCGACATCCAGAGAAATCTCATATCCGGCTCACTCCTTAACAAGGCTGGTGTTAAGTTGACTTTTGAATCTGATAAGCTTGTTCTCACGAAAAATGGGAACTTTGTTGGGAAAGGATTTTGTAATGCTGGTTTGTTTGTACTTGATGTTGAGACTATCAATAAGAATATTTCTGCTTCTGTTTATATTGCTGAGTCTATTTCTTTATGGCATGCTAGATTAGGACATGTGAATGTGGCGTCTATTAAAAGACTAAAACAACAAAATTTGATTCCTAGTTTTAGTAACTCATGTTTTGATAAATGTGAGATATGTGTTGAGGCAAAACATGCCAAAGCGTCATTTAATAAATGTGTAGAACGATCGACAAGTCTTCTAGAGTTAATTCATTCTGACCTAGGTGATTTTAGAAATTCTATGAGTAGAGGAGGCAAACATTACTATATCACTTTTGTTGATGACTTCTCTAGATATACACGTGTCTACTTGTTGAGTACAAAAGACGAAGCTGAAGAAAAATTTATGATCTTTAAAACTGAGGTTGAAAATCAATTAGATCTAAAAATCAAACGGGTCAGATCAGATAGAGGTGGAAAATATGACGGTAAACCACTAAAGAATTTTTGTGAGTCACATGGTATTATTCACGAGTTCACCGCACCTTATGCTCCACAACAAAATGGAATAGCCGAACGGAAAAACCGGTCACTTAAAAATATGATGAATGCGATGCTTTTAAGTTCTGGTATGCCTGTTAATATGTGGGGAGAAGCCATTTTGTATGCTTGTCACATTTTAAATCGTGTTCCTCATAAGAAAACCGGTAAGACCCCTTATGAATTATGGAAAGGTTACCCTCCAAACCTTAACTATCTCAGAGTGTGGGGGTGTTTGGCTAAAATTGGTCTACCTGAATTTCAAAGAAATAAAATTGGACCTAAAACTGTGGATGCTATCTTTATTGGTCACGCTGCAAACAGTGCTGCATATCGTTTAATAATTAAAGAGTCATCAGGTTTTGGACCCATTAAAGAGTCAAGAGATGTTGAATTTTTTGAGCATATTTTTCCTATGAAAACAGTAAACTCTTGCTTGCCTATTGCATCTAGTTCTTCATCTCATGAGCATGCATCTACCAATGAAATTGTAGAACCTAGAAGAGGTAAACGTGTCAGAACCTAAACTAGTTTTGGATCAGATTTTGTCACATCTTTGCTAACTGAAAACATGTGTCTAAATGAACATGAGATTAATGTTTTCGTACTTGAAGAGGACCCTAGAACATATAAAGAGGCCATGCAATCGGTCGATTCTTCCTTCTGGCTTGAGGCTATCAATATCGAAATTGATTCGATAATGAGTAATAATACATGGGTCTTGACTGAGCTTCCTAGGGGTTGTAAAGCCTTAGGTAACAAATGGGTATTTAAAAAGAAACTTAAGCCAGATGGGTCCATTGATAAATTCAAGGCTAGGTTGGTTGTTTGTGGGAACCGTGAAACCAAGGGTTTAGATTTCTTTGACACCTACTCACCTGTGACTAAGGTAACCACAATTAGAGCATTGGTAGCACTTGCATCGATTCATAATCTTGTCATACATCAAATGGATGTTAAAACTACATTCTTAAATGGTGATTTGCATGAGGTAATTTATATGAGACAACCCGAGGGGTGCGTAATTCCCGGTCAAGAAGATAAGGTATGCAAATTGATTAGGTCATTGTATGGTCTAAAACAAGCACCAAAACAGTGGTATGACAAGTTTGACAAAACGATAACATCAAATGGTTTTGTGGTTAATGATTCTGATTCATGTGTGTATGCTAGACATGATGAAAATGGTTGTGTGATAATTTGCTTGTATGTGGATGACATGCTTATCTTTGGCACCAACATGTATGTCATAAATGAAACAAAAGACTTCTTGAGCTCACGTTTTGAAATGAAAGATATGGGTGAGGCTGATGTTATTCTTGGCATTAAAATCAGTAGAACTGAATCAGGATTGTGTTTGAGTCAATCTCATTATGTTGAGAAAATTCTGAGAAAGTTTAATCAATATGATTGTAAACCACTTCACACTCCTTATGATTCTAGTATTCACCTAACGAAGAATAATGGTAATAGTGTGTCTCAAGAAGAATATGCTAAAGTGATTGGTAGTGTCATGTTTTTAATGAATTGCACTAGACCTGACATTGCCTACACCGTTAGTAGGCTTAGTAGATATACTCATAATCCTAGTAGAGATCATTGGAATGCTTTGATTAGACTTTTGAGATACCTAAGAGGCACCATGGATTGGGGCCTACACTTTGACAAAACAACTTGTGTTCTGGAAGGTTTCTGTGATGCTAATTGGGTATCTGGTAATGATAAGATTCACTCTACTAGTGGTTATGTGTTTACTCTTGCTAGTGGTGCTATTTCTTGGAAGTCGACTAAACAAACTTGTCTTGCTAAATCTACTATGGAATCTGAGTTTATTTCTTTAGCTTTGGCAGGAGAAGAAGCTGAATGGCTAAGAGGGCTACTAGCAGATATTCCTTTGTGGGGGAAGCCGACTCCATCAGTTTCCATGCACTGTGATTCACAAGCTGCAATCGGGGTAGCAAATAATCAAGCGTATAACGGCAAAAAGAGACACATTCGCTTAAGACATGGAATTGTGAGAAATCTGATCAGAGATAATGTGATATCACTCGAGTATGTAAGATCTGAGAGGAATATTGCCGATCCTCTTACTAAAGGCCTCTGCAGAAAATTAGTGCTGGAGTCAGCACTGGGAATGGGTTTAAAGCCTGTAAAGAAGTGACTTGTGATGGATACCCGTCTTAATTGCTTAAGTTCAACTGGTCAAACGAAATCACAAGGAACTTAGATTGTTAAATACTACTTCCATTCCCATTGTTGTGTTAAATGTAGTATTATGTATGTGTTTTTACTGTCATTTTGTAAGGATGAGCATTTGCTCTTAATGAGTTTATAGTCCAAAAGGATGGTTTGTGACAGTCAAACTTGATGAACTCACCTATGTGAATGTGGGAGGTGCCTTGCCCTACCCCCAAGAGATTCTTGTGGCTTGGAATCTTTAGAGGCATTCATGAAATACCAGGAAATACTTTGAGAGAGCACTTGGTAAATCCAAGTAAAAGATATTTACAAAAATTTTTATTCATGATGAGTTCATGAATGTCGCGAGTTCTCACCCTAATTTGAGAATCGGTAAGTGCGCACTTGATCTCAAACCAACTCCATTTAAAGGTTAAAGGCTTTAATCCACCCAGAATGGCGGTTGAGACCAAATGTAAGTCACTAAACACTGGTTAAAGTCCACAAGACACCAGCGTTTTAACTCCGAGTCTCCGTTGCCATAGTTTTCTTTCTTTTTTAGTCTTCTTTTGAATCATGTGGGGGATTGTTGGATATATGCTTCAAAATAAGCTACCCACTTGTATTTCCTATCCCACATTGACCATGAAAAACAAGTTTTATGGGTTTATATATGACCCCTTACACTACTCTACTAGGTGAGTGTGTGGTAAGTATCTAACCAACCACGCGCGCGCGCGCGCACGCCACGGCTCGGGCTTTGGGCTTTGGTAGAGCACCTGCGGTGCGGGCTTGCCCACCTTTTATTTCTTTTTCCAACTGAAACAAAATCAATAGGGTTG
The DNA here is from genome assembly GCA_022085475.1 of Heliosperma pusillum. NCBI lineage: Eukaryota > Viridiplantae > Streptophyta > Magnoliopsida > Caryophyllales > Caryophyllaceae > Heliosperma > Heliosperma pusillum. The sequence continues at coordinate 110,125 of JAIUZE010002241.1, forward strand.
CTTGTGTCAGTGTTAGCTTGTTGCAGTAGGCTTGCTTGTGTCAGCCCCACTTCTCTATATATACCACCCTTATTCCAGTTTCAACTGAAACAAAATCAATAGGGTTGCTTGTGTCAGTGTTAGCTTGTTGCAGTAGGCTTGCTTGTGTCAGCCCCACTTCTCTATATATACCACCCTTATTCCAGTTTCTGGGAGACAACATAAATCTGTCTTACTTCTCCTTCCTTCTCACACAAAATCTGTTTTACAAAATGTCTTCTATAACTTAATTAAAAGAGTCATGGCAACGTTTATGGTGGTTCTCATCTGCTCTCTTCTCTACACGAAGTTTGCAGCCGTTGTGTAATCCTGGGGGTCGAGTGCCACTGAGACCGTGTGTAGTAGACGGGGCATAAACGACTTTAGGACAGTGATCTAAAGTCACGCCACAACAATCAGATAAGATTTTTCCTTTTCTTCTACTGTTGTTTATACTACCGCCATAACAGGTTTAAGCCGGGTGAGGTGGGACGGGCAAAAAGAGTGGTGCATAAACAAAAATACGTATGGCATTGCTTCATCTGTCCCAAGTGTGGATCCTCTTTCCTGCCGTTATTTTCAATTTGCTTAAAGTCTTAATTTGTTGATTCAATGAAGAGGAATATCTTTTGGTTGCCTAATGCAGTAACTATAAATATAATGTACGTTGTAACTTTGAAAAATGTATGTATTTTTAAGTACTCGGTATGCCCCAATTACATAGACCATAGTCCATACTGCTTTCATTGTTTGATGATCAAATTCCATGCGGCGGGGATTCTTCTAGGCAAACTCTCTCACCCTTTGCATTTGTCTCACTGCTCCGTGGTTTCCTTATTTATTCCGCTGTCTCTTTTACTGTAGCTCCCAGATGAATATCCAGATATCCTTTCCGCGATTGGGACATCTCCGTTTATCTGCTTAATTGCACTAGCTTTAGTACACATCTGAACAAGCCTTTTTATTTGTGACTTTGGTCTTTGTGAGTATTCATATATGTGTGCACTCCATACCCCGTTCGATGGTCCAATGATTGTCAAGTTTAAGCGCTTTCACCCATCTAGTGTTCCAACCATCTAATTCTGTTATCACCACATTCATGTCAACTTCTCATACAGGTCAATGTGTGAAATGCTAATTTCTAGCTGGGTATTTGGCTGGGACTGCATGTGTGTCAAAAATTTTAGTGGACATTTGCCTTGAATGTGGCACACCGCTGGTATTATTTATTTTGAACTCTAAGTTTCTTTACTACTTCAAGGACAGAATTCAGCTCAACTGATGAGATCAGAGCTGTGTGTGCATATACTAACATATAGCTTTAATTGAACATTGGATATTTGTATCTGAGAAACAATAGTTTCAGTCATTACCTTGAAAAGTTATACGTAGAGGTGGCTATGGAAAGTTGGTCCAACCAGAACTTGAGGCGCTAAGGACCCTTGTTGACTATGGTAACCCTCTTTAAAACGTAACACTATGTTTGGTAATGGCCGATATGCTGCTCATCAGGTTACTCAATGATGGCTGTTGATTAAAACCTTTTACATACAAATGCTCTACCAGTTACTAGTATAACAAATTTACGTAGGAGATTCCTCCACAGTTTGCCCTGCAAGTTAGACCAGTCCTTGATTATTAGAGCTTAGAACACGGCGCTTGATAAATCTTAGCTGTACTTTATGTTCTTAAAAAAGTAAGTGCTCGTTTGGTTGCCATATGAGAATTAAACTCCCATGAATTTAAAAAACACGTGAATTCCGCAAAAGACGTTTGGTTAGCATATAGGAATTAAATGCATGCGGGAGTTTACAGTTACGTAGGAATTGCTCAAAAGACATTTGGTTGGCTTATTAGGGAGGAGTTATCATGAGAAAGTGTAAATCACCCAATTCTGGGTTACAGCTTTAGCTTGTTTATTTGGCAACATCTTAATGCAGATGGAAAACAGGAAAGAAGCCACGGTCATGGAGGTTCTTACGACCGACAGGGTAGAGGAACTCACTGTCTTTATTTTATTTTTCCCTCAAGGTCTTACAACTGACAGAGGAGAAGCTTTCTATTTGCTTCTAATGCCGCGTTTTGTTTTGACTGGAACAGTTTACTATCCAAAGCGGCATAGGGAAGATGAACGTCATCCATCCCACTGTGATGTCAGAGAATTGACCGTGAAGCTCTCAGGAATTCTGATAATGAGTCTAGACCGGAGAGTTTTATTTGGTTCAGAATTATTAATTTAATTTAATTACTATTAATGTTTTGAACTGCTGTCTGTCTTGACATAACACAAATCCCATTAGATGACGCCCACAGCAAAAGTGGGGGCTAAAGTGGGCGGCTGTTGTCCATGGCAGGGTTTATGATGGAGTGCAGGAGTAAAGTATTAAGTATGACTGGGAAGGGTAGAGCTACTTAAGTATTGATCCATTCATTTCCAACTTTTCTGTGGATTAATATCCTCAAAGAGCTTGTGCTTTGCTTGGATAGGGTTGGGATTGAGATTAGTTGATTGCACTCTAGCTGAGCTTTGAGCGATATGATGTTGAGGACTGGTGTTGTACGAGTGTCTGTGTATAGTTGTCAATGAGCATGTCATATGTCACCTCTTCACCTCCTCTAAATCGACACAGACGTTCCCACCATTATCATTTTGATGGCAAGTCTATTTTTTGGGGAGTTACTTGCACTAAAAAAAGCACAGCGACAAAGATCGCAAAATAATTCCTAGACAGACCTAGGTTATGATTGAAAGAGAATAAGGGTGCGACATCCACCGAACCCATGAAGAAAAAAACAATAACGACAATCCATAGGTCAAATGCTATATGAAATGGATGTATTATCAGATATGTCCAACATTGCACTTGACTCGCATTTTTGGCTGCAATCAACTTTGTAGGGTCTATGCCATTTAATTTATTTGCTCTCAACATCAAATTTTGGCCATTGCTTTCCCATAAAAACTACTTTCAAAAAGCTCTTTTTTTTAATCTCACTTTCTTTCATTTCTGAACTTGAGCTGCACAGATGATAGTAGTTTCCAACTTTGGAGTGCATGTCATTGTGTTGTAGTAATCACAATGATGACCATCGAGTTGATGTCGAGGACGTTAGTAATCTAGTATAATAATGAGTGATCCAGTAATGGAGGATTTGGTGTTGGAATTGGGTAATTAAATGTGTTTTCATCTTATAATTTTGGTGGTAGATTAGAGGAAGTTGGAAGTAAGTAGAAAGTTAACTAAGATGCCATTCCATAATGATCTTGGATGGAAAATACTAAGGCAAAATAGAAAGCCATAGACAAAGCGTAGTGGAGGTGAGCAAAATCAGTTGCCATGAACCGCGATTCCGCGAATATAGCTACGCCTAAAACACATACATTTCTAATACGGAGTACTCATTTCGAACTCATCATATGTAGCCAGCCAACTTGTATGTGGATCATAATGCACCATTTTAATACACATTTTGTGCGTGTTTCTATTTGGTGGTCCCGTCTTTTTTTGGCTCTATATTCCGATTTTGCTGGCTACAACAAGTGTTGATTCTTTTGCCCTATTAAAGTGTCGAGTGTTTGACATAGGTAGGTGGTAGTGGTACTGAAGAACAAACAATGGTTATGAGCTAAAAGTTGATTATTAGTTTGGAGCTGTTCGAATTTAGAAACAAGTGTTCTGAGGTGTTAGGCAATGATTTTTACTGGTGCAAAGTATTCTAACACTTGTATTACTGTCTGTTTACAGTTCACATTACAAATCAAGAATTATGCAGTGCTACGAGCAAGAGGAACATATCTTAATTTGTTGGAGAAAGAGAGAAGATTACAGACTTTGTAATATCGATAGATGACCAGGAAGATTATACATATATTCCTTTAAATAATACGGAGTACAATTACAACCCCAATTTTAGTTACACAGTAGCTAATACCATAAACAATGCCAAATTAACATTAATATCTCCTTGAATTTTAAACAAAGGAGAGAGTTTTCAAAAAAACAATAACACCTACTAGCAATTACTTGGCTGTTGGGGTTGCAGGACTTTTTCCAAGATTACTTGACCGAGACCGTGTCAAGCTCGGGCTGTAAGCTCCACTGACACCAGAGAGGGGACTTAACTGAGCTCTAAACTCACCGACTCGAGGACTATATGCTGCGCGCCTGGGGCTATGAATGCCCATCTCCCTTGCTGGTGTTGTTGTGGAGCTTGATACTTTTGGACTGCTAACACGCCTAACCTCACCTCGGCTTCTTGTCACCATTTCATCCAATATTTCAGCATCCCCAACAGGTGTAGCTCCTGATGCGAGCTCCAGTTCCTGTTTCATATATCAGATTTATACATTCAGATTTCAGACCCGACTAAAAGGCCATTAAATTTAAATCAAAGTGCAGTAATGTATTACTGTTGCCAGATTAAATGGCAGAGCAGGCGACTCTTCAAACTCAGCCGCGTCTAAATCTTGAAGGTGGACTCCTTTGAAAAACTTTGGCAGAATATACTGTCTCACAGGAACTAATAACATGATCATCAGAGGGAATAACACCCCTGCTATTGGTATCCATGTTATTCCAAAACACACTCCCAGATACAATGTCTGGAATACGGTGAATAAAGCAATGCTCTTGAAAGGCACTGTCTCCACAAATGTCGCATGATAATCCTCCAGAACTCTGCAATCATGACATTCATCAATGATTTCACATTCTTTCATGAAATCCCTAGCAATACAAAAACACGTTGAAGTGAGCAGGTGCTGCTTACTTGTAACGCCTGCTAGGCGCAGTAAACAGTAGGAGGATTCTTTCCCAAAACTGGTTGCCGGGTAAGCTTTCAATGGCCATGAAAGCGAAATAACCCCAAAGAACCGAGGTTGGGATCAGTTTTAGTATAGGCATGGCCGCAACACATCCACCTACCATTGTTGCTTGAAGTAGGTTGCTCACACGTTGCTCTTTAACCTCGACTGGCAGTAACTCATCGATCTCCTTCTCCACATCAAACACACTCTCATCTACAGGTGCGTTTATTTGTCCCATGCTTGCTGCGGCTTGAATGGTTGAGTCTTTTAGCTCCTTCAACCCCTATTCAACAATAAATTTTGCTCAAGCAGGTTTATTTCATGCAAATTTAACTAGTTGATCTACGTACAGAGAAAGAGTTGAAGAATTGTACTCGGGCTGAAGGTTCTTGGTAGACAAGAGGGGTCTGCATCTGTTGATATGCTTCTTGCATATTTCCATATAGCTCTCCCAGACTTGCATTCTTTCCCATACTACTGCGAGCTGTTGCGACAAGCCGGTTCCTGAGAAGCTGGATACAAATTTATCGATTGTTGATCAAAGTCCCTATTGTCGACTATACATTGCACTCCTTGTTTTAATAGTGGTTTTTCGAGAAATTACCTGGTGTTTAAGGGTAGCTAGGCTCTTTGTATGCATAGGAGACTGGGGAATGACACCATTCGAGGGAGGAATACCGAGAAGACCACAAAGTAATGTCTACGTACAAGAAAAATGGAGCGGAGAGTTGAGTACTTGAAAAACAAACAAGAAGGAAGTAAAGGAAGAATGAAGATGAAGAAGAGAAGGTGGATACCATAAAACCAAGAAGAAGTAAGTCATAGTGAAAAGAAGGCGGCTTTCTCAAATTGAATTCTTTCTGCTGAGCAAGTTGGGATGCTACACTGTGATCAAAATAGTAAAGCACTGCAATCATAGTTGCTGGTATGAAAGCCCCAACTATGTACATTACTGGAACATTTAGCATATCCTGTGACAATGAAGCAGGTTTTATGAGTAAGATATTTTGTAACTTAAAATCATTCAGATTTAATCATATTAGAAAAGTGTCATTTGACAGCTACCTTGATGACCGTCCAGTTGTCATATGCGCCAGGAGACCATGGGTTAGGGCTAAAGAGACGCCTCGGTATTCCATGTGGTACACTTTGAGATGGTATGTAGGAAACACCAGTCCAAACTAGAACCATTAGTGGAACTCCGTAGTCTGCTATCAAGCTCCGGACCCAGCCTATAAAGGAAGATGTACACCCATGAATTTGTGCTTGGCGGCCTATTCCCTGAAAATGTAAATGACAAGGTGAAAGTTATTAAGCATACCTGCACCATATCTCCAAGACCGCGCTTTCCTACTTCTTAACGCTGTGAGCATAAGTCCGAATGACAGGACCAAGGCAAACATCCCATTTGCAAACCTCCATGAAGACATGAACTCTATTGCTTTAGGATTTTCTCGTTGAGGTATGCCAAACTCCTCCACTAGTCCCTAAAACAATCGTAATTGTGATATTTGAATTTGAAGAAGAATGAATAAAGTACTCCGTATAATAATAGGAGTGCGTGGATTAATAATACCTTAATAGCTTGCTGCATAAAAAGCATAGCTATAAGAAGACCAAACAATTCTCCAGCTAAACGGGTGAATCGATTGATAATGGAACAAGCCCCTAAGATTGCCATAATGAACAAGAGGGCTGATGTCCAAACACACACCCTGAGACGCAGCGCAGATGTTATGAGAAGAGAAGAGTTAGAAGATTAAATAGTAGTACTCCGTAATGGGTATTAGTAAAGGTAAGGTAGTAAGGTATATGATTGACTGACCATCCAGCCCAAGCTAAGAAGAGATTGCGACCCAAACCAGCGCGGTCTTTGGCAAAATTGAACATGAAAGTGTACATTAAAACAGTGGGTTCTGCAACTCCTAGGATGAGCAGAGGTTGACCTCCGATAATAGAGTGTATAATGCCGCAAAGTGCAGTCGATGCTAGAGTCTGCACTGCAGATAGAACTCCATCTGCAATTCCATGTGATAAGTACATCTATATATATATGTATGTAGGTTGGTGTAATGAATGATAAGTAAGAAATAAAGGTAGTACGTACCTGTACTTCTCCCAAGTTGCTCTCCAAAAGAAATGACTGGGATTGCAGAAGCAAAGAATATATATGTGGTAGGAGCTAAGATCCTGGAATATAATTAAAGTTACAACTTAATTTGTAAACATGAATATGAATGTTGCAACATAGTATCATATATCATATAAATATAAATAAACCTGTATCCTGCTTTGAATCCACCAGTCCAGTCCTGCTTGTAACACTTGAATCTCCCTTTCAAGTCATTTTTGATCCCTCGGAATGGTATGAATGTCTCCTCCATTATTATTCTTACTTTACTTATTAATAAAGATCTAATAATATAAACTGTGGATCCACTTACATGAGTCAACAATGCTTAGCAGACTGATCCCAGATATCCTTAAATTACATGATAAAAAGATTGTATGTAGAAGAAAGAATAAGGTAGAAAGGTAAGATGAAGTCAATTTTTTAAGGAAAGTGATGAGTATATTCCATTTAAATTAGAATTAGAATTAGAAAGGCTATACATACTCTACCAATACTATAGCTGGAAGTGATGGTATATTTATTGAATGTATACATACAAACAGGGAATAATAAAGGAAATGTAAGATGCAATGATGCAAGTGACACCAAACACAAACTTCAATTCTCAACCCTTTTGGCTCTCTTGTTTATTGGCTTTAATGTGATGGTGTCAAGGTAGCAAGCAAGGAAACCTCCAAATATATATATAGCTTCTCAAGTAGAGTAAATAAAGGAAAGGAGGTCGGGTGAGTAACTGACTACTGAGGAGGCCTTCATTAACTCCAATGCTCACATATATACTCATTTTATCTTTTCATGCTTAATTACTAACCAAAATTATTAAATCATGAGGCCCAACCGCCAATCATACAAACATTTACATACGATTGGTAAACTATTATCCACGTCTTAGGCTTAAATTAAATCTCCATCACATCCGAGGTTACCCCCATACGGTTCTAACCAAATTAAGATAAAAGAATTCTTACTTTATGTATGTCCTAATTAAATAACTTGGTCATTCCTTGTATTGGGCAATTGGCTTTTGAACTTATAAATCCATATTAAAAACAAAGTCGCCTATCGTTTAGTATTAATGTTGAACATCATTACATTACATTACATTACATTGCATTACATGATAGGAGCCGTATAATACAATACACATGCATAATTATTGATTATTGGTAGGCCGGTTATTAAAAGAAATAAACAGGTAAGATAAAAGAGAGAGAGAGGGATGATGATGATGATGATGATGCATTGGAAAGAAGCTAATTTCCACAAAAAAACAAATGGGCGGGTGACACCAAGTTGGAGCGAGGAGGAGTACATAATATTAATAGAGAGTGCTACATACTGTCGTCTAATCTAAACAAGAGTAAAAACCAATGCTACATACTTGAATGCATATGTAGAGAGAGACTAGAGTACAATAATACAGTCCAGCTAATATTATTGGTTAAGAATCTTGCATGTGCTCTATAATTAAACAAACCTAGCTAGCTCCCCAGCGTATTAATTACAGACGACACTATTGGACTAATATTAATCAACTCTATATATATATATATATATAGTCACAGATGCGACCGAGCGAGCTATACCTTCAATTCTACACTCAAGGTTGGATAATATTCATTTGATTTCCCACTTTCTGACTATCAATTCATAACAAAACATTTTTACCATTTCTCCTAAATTAAAATTAAAAATACATACCCTCACATTATTTCAGCATTAAAATACTCATCAGTTGACAGTACCATAACATTCTCATACACTCAGGGGCGAACCCAGGATTTTATATATGGGGTAGCGAAATTTTTTTAACATTCCCTCTTGGTAAAAGAAACACGGATGAACATAATATTTTTTTTAAATAACTTTTTCTTAGTTTGAAAAGTTTTTTTATTTTTCATGCTTATTGTTTTGAAACTGTTTATTGCGGCTGAGTCCTAATCCTAATAGTTTAGGACTTTTTATGACCAATACGTGAACAACTCGTACACAATTGTTGTTAACAAAAGTGCGACAACTTATAATATAAAAAATAATTTACATTATTCGTCTCAATTATTTGTTTACTTTTAATTAAAATAATACTCACAAAGAATAAAATGGGTAAATAAATGATTGAAACAGAGGGAGTAGCAACTAATAAAACCAAAAATTGCTTGTTAGGAGGCTTGAACACATGTGGTTTGGATGGGTGGGATTAAGCCCACAACTTTACCACTTGTACACTACTATTTTCTTGCTACTATAACGCTTTTACTATATAATATTCTATAGTCCCAGCCATGTACGGGGTAGCAAAAAGTCGTCTTTCTCATTCATTTTTCCGGGCTTGGGGTAGCGGCTGCTACCCCTTGCTACCTTATAGGTTCGCCCCTGCATACACTGATACACTCACGATACTAGTGCATGCATGCTCAGTGCTCACTAGCTACATTGCCCAATCCTCGTCCTCCTCTATATATATTTCCACTTTATGTACTCATCCTCATCCAAAAATGATGAGCTTAAATAAAGATGACAAAATTGTGATGAATGTCAAGGATATGAACGCTACAACTTGTCCTAGTCAGCATAAAGTAGAATAATTTAGCTTATATTATTTTATTGTTATTTAATTATTTCACCATATTTAACCTATGTCGTAATTAGGTAATTACGTAATAAGGCAGGACCAATTAGAATAGTTTTAGGAAAGTCAGTTTAAGAAAAATCTGCTTTGTCTTTTTATTCAGTTTAAGAGTATGAAATAAGACAGTTATGTTGATTATTAGCTAGTATAAATAAAGCTCATATGTATTGCTTATGAGAAGACTTGAATAAATAAGAAAAAGACAGAACATTGTTAGTTGTTGCAATAGTGCTATCCGGATCGACGCGTTTCGTTCCAAATTAACATAGTTCTTGTTTGACGCGTTTTCAAACTTTAACTCAATTGATATTCAATAGGTCTTGACTATCAATCACCATTGTTCAATCTATAGGTCTAGATTGAGCAAATATATTTTGTTCATATTTGTGTTTGTTCGTGTGTTTTTGTTCGTTGCAACAGTCATCACAGTTCTTATCACTGTTACTTATTCCAATTTCAACGAGAATCAACAGTCTACACAACTGTTACATAGTATGTTTCCGCTGCAAGTTAACGAATCTTATTCTTCGAGTAAATTTCGTATCACATCCACTCATCCTCCTGCATTTATATATCTTCTCTTTTATTTACTCCCTATAAAACTTACTTCTCCTTCACACTTACGTACTACTAATACCTACGTACCCATTATCTTTTCTACAAATCAACTTCCTCTATTTCAATAATTTAACGGCTTATTCCTCACTATAATTCAGCTCTATTAAACTCAACTCCATCTCACTAATGCTAATATAAAACAAAGAGTACTTCTCACATACTCCCTCTATTCAAGTCTAAATACAACATTTCTCATTTACACGTTTGCCAATGCACAAATTGTAACATAAATATCTCGAGTTTTACATTATGAAAAAATATAAAAATTTGATATTCTTATTGTACTTATAAAGGGGAATCAAACAAGATCCCACATGACCATATTTTATCTTACATATTGTATGTTGTATTTGAACTTGAATGGAGGGAGTACTATATACTAAGGAACCTACATATCAATATGAGGTATATCAAAATATTCCGTACAAAGTAATCCGGTCATTTCACATGTCAATTTAAACATACGTATGGTGTACCATTCTATAAGTACAACTATACAAGTATTTATATACATATATATTTAGTAATATAGTAATAGGTGAAGAGTCATCATACAATAATGTAATAAAAATTAAAATGGTTTAATTTTTTCCAAACATTCTGGTGATCTCATCTTTGCGGATAGTCAATCCTGTGATTATGCATCAAATTAAAGAGCAGAATAAGAGTTGGACGAGGCTAAAGACGGTGGACATCAAATCAAGATGACTATCGCGACATGTACGTGTTGTTGCTTACCCTTTGCCCATTGGTGCGTGGGAGCTCATATAGCAAGGCCAAATCATTTTTAAATGAAATGGAGTAAACAGTTGAAGCCTCTTATTATAATTATAATATGCAATAATAAAGCTGAATACATTAAAATAAGATAGGGTTTGACTTAATAATATCCTTGCATAAAATAAAGATGGCCAAAAGAGGGCTTAAAGTAGTACGGTAAAACAATGTGTATGTAGTACATGTTTGCCGCTTACTAGGCACTCTTATTAAGAGTTAGGGCTAGCTTAGATTATTGGAAGCTATTATTACGGAAGTAATAAAACCTAAAACAAGAATAAATGGGAAGAGATTGGTGGGTTGTGGGGTTATTGTGGAGGATGAAAAAAGGAGATAAGGGATGAATTATTACATATGTTACTTGTGTGGGAGGTGGGTAACTATTATTATTCCCTTAAGGGAGGGATTACTATATTGGGAATAAGAGATGAAAGAAGGCAAAACAAAAGAAATATATTTGGAAATGAATAGCTAATGACTTTAAATTGCAAATGAACCGTACACATTAATGCCTATTATATAGGCTAAGTAACTAACTAATTCCTAAACTTAAGCTAACTAGTAGGACTACATGCATTGACCATTAACATAGCAACTAACCATGAAACATGAAACATAATATTAAACGTGGGTATAATGCTAAACCCACTCACACTACATGTAACTAACAACAAATTAATAGACTAGATAATTTGAGTAATTTTGAATCAATAATTCAACATACTACACTATCTTTCCTCATTTTTATCTCCAACTCTCAATAATTCCTTCCATTTTATTTGTTTATTTAAACTTTGTTACTCCCGTATAATCTTAAATAATCTCAATCCAGGCAAGCGCCCTTAAGAGTAATTTTTTGTGGTGAGCAATAAAGAGAATTCGTATGTAATTGATATAGGTAGTATGGTGAACTTTTGAATCACTGAATTACACTTTAAAATTACAGGAGCAACCTACTGGCTAAGTATACGATCCAATTAAGACTCCAGGTCATCACTTGGGCTACATACATACATACATACATATATACATACATGATACATACATACGTACATACGCGTTACTGCGTAGTGCAGTAATACGGATTACGAGTATTATTTATCAAACAGCTAGCTCGCCTATATACATGATACAAGTAGGCACTTGTTGTGGTTGGCTGGTTGCTTAATAGTCATGGTCAACTCTGAAATTTAATAATCTTAAGTAATTAAACCGAAAGAAAGGCACATGCATGCAGATAACATGGCACGTGGGATACAGTGATTCTCACGTCAACCATTCTCCCTTTTATTTACGCTTCTTCTCTTTAAAACTTACTCCTAATTATTACGGAATATTAGGCATCCTATATATGCTTAAGTACTGCTTAACCAATTCAAGTAATAACTCTGGAAATTAATAAATCAGATTGAAATGGTTACTTACTAGTACAGTGTAAGATTGATTAATTAACTTACCAGCCTCTTATAATTTAGCCACTCATTCTAAAGATAAATCTTTATTTAATTAATAATAGTGACTTGCATGTAGATGATGGTATATATGTTATGATTGGGTTGCACCATAATTGTGCGTTTGCAGATTCGACCTCTCGATCGGCTTCAAAAGTAGAAAACAACTTTAAATGATTGAAAACAAGAGGCTATGATCTGAAGAGGCTACATGTCGCAAATAAGTCCTCCACGATACTCATCGACTACTCGAGTATGTATTTTCTACGTACTAGCACTCTAGCAGTAGCAGAGTCAATAATCATTTGAAACCAGCTTCAATGATGCTCCGCATAGTCCGTACTACTCGAGTATGATTTATGATTGTCTCTCAATATATCCTGCATGCAGTGTTTGCGTTTTCCTCCAAGTTATTTAGCGCCATAGTTGTTAAGATGGAAGATGGAGGTACTTCAATCTAAACGCCCGGCCGGCTTTATGTTATTTATGTATGGAGTATGGACGACCTCCCTCTTTAAATTCGATCTACAGGAGGGTAACATGTACTATGTACTGATGTTCTTCCTTTAGCTCATGCGTACTTGAATTACCACTGTTTCCTACACCATAATAGTGCGTTAGTGGGTGTGGTTAAGGTTTGATAAAGATGGTTATTGTTGATGACCTTCTTTTCTGGTAATTTCTTAGGCACTCATGTTCATCACTTCCTTTACAAAGTTGCCATCAAATGATTTTGTCTATAACCTCTACTTTTCCTTGGGTGGACATAAATCATTCTCATTTCTCAAATTAGAGTGCAGGGGGAAAACAAATATCCAATGTGTTCATGCATAGAGACTAACACAACAAAAATAAAAAAATAAAAAACTTTTAAAATATGCGGTGAGCGTGGATCGAACACGCGACCTTCAGATCTTCAGTCTGACGCTCTCCCAACTGAGCTATCCCCGCAACTTGTTTAACTTTAAACTTCCAATATGCTAGTATCGTAAGTATATCGTGGAAAAATGACGGGATAGGATAATAAGATGTGATACATTCGTGATTCCTGGGCAAAATAAGTGACCCTCACCCACTACTCTCCCGAACCACCCGACAAGCCGCACAACCAGACAACCGAACCACGCCTTACCAGCAAACCATCCTCCCCGACTAACCCCAAACCACCCCTCATTAGCCACACCACCCAGTCGACCAGACCACCACATCTCACCGCTAGTTTCCATGGTTTATTGTCAGGGCTGATATCAAGCGCACAAGCAAGCAAACCATCACAGATAAAGAAACCGGATTGTAAAACATCGACGACGTTTTAGGAAACATCGACGACGTTTTTATTACGAAAGACGATAATGCCCTTATGCACTTAAACTCTCTATCTCTCTTCAATCTCTAATTCTCCCAAAATCAAATACAACTAATTCAACTAAAAAAATTAAAAAATTACAACAACAATTTTACTAAATCGAACAACAACAATTTCACTAAATCGAACAACAACAATTTCACTAAATCGATTATCATGACGGACGAATAATCTTCAGTATGTTTACAAATTAATCAAAATTTAAATTTGTCATTTTTTTTCCCGGAATCTGTTAATTGTATGTTTATACTTAATTAAGTTAATTAATTTACGTTACGTCTTAGTAAGTTAAAATTCAAATACGGATTTTTTTATAAAAAAACTGGAAAAACTACCATGATCAGACGAAAAACTGGATGTCATGGACCATGGCCAGACATACATTTCCAACGTCTGACCATGGCAAGACATTGGACATGGAGGTCCAGCCATGGCCAGACATCCATTTCCAACGTCTGGCCATGGTTAGACGTTGGAAATGGATGTCTGGCCATGGCTGGATCTCCATTTCCAATGTCTTGCCATGGTCAGACGTTGGAAACGGATGTCTGGCCATGATCCATGACATCCAGTTCTTCGTATGGCCATGTTATTTTTTCCAGTTTTTTTTTTTTTAAAATCCGCATTTGATTTGAATTTTAACTAACTAAGACGTAACGTAAATCAATTAACTTAATTAAGTATAAACAAACAATTAACGGTTTCCGGGAAAAAAAATGACAAATTTAAATTTTGAATAATTTGTAAACATACTGAAGATTGTTCGTCCGTCATGATAATCGATTTAGTGAAATTGTTGTTATTCGATTTAGTAAAATTGTTGTTGTAATTTTTTAATTTTTTTAGTTGAATTAGTTGTATTTGATTTTGGGAGAATTAGAGATAGAAGAGAGATAGAGAGTTTAAGTTCATAAGGGCATTATCGTCTTTCGTAATGAAAACGTCGTCGATGTTTCCTAAAACGTCGTCGATGTTAACCAGCCCCCTAAAGAAAAAGGTAGGTTGTGTGTACAAAAGCGGCAAGTAGCATACCAAATCCCACAACATCTACTTCAATTACACGATTCAAGTTTTGCAGATGAACAGTCATTTAATGCCTGTTTGACAACCGCCTTATACGTTTCATTTTTCTTATTCGATTCAATCATTTTTTCAACCCTAATTCCGTTAGTTTAAATTAATTTAATCTCGGTAATTTGTCATAACATGGTTAGTATAAAGTTATTAAATTAGACTTTTATTATGATCGATATGAGAACTGCTGTCTATAATTGTGTAAATTAACGGATTTGATTAATTTGGTAGGAAGAAGATTAGAGAGAATTTGTTTATATTGTTGGCGAATGGTAAGATATGGAAAATTAATGGCAAAAAGTCCGTGAAAAAGTAATTTGTGTCCCTGAAAGAGCAATTACGAAATTAAAAATACTCGATATATCGACTAGAAAACATAAAATACTGAGTAGAGTATAACAAATATAAAAAAGAAAGATAAAAATGGGAACTACTTGTATTCAGGGGCGAACCCATAAGGTAGTAAGGGGTAGCGTTTGCTACCCCAAGCTCGGAAAAATGAATGAGAAATACGAGTTTATGCTACCCTGTACATGGCTGGGTGTAGTTGGGACTATAGAATACTTTACTTTATCATGTATGTCAATGCTCATTTTGATTTGTTTATATCTTTAGTTACATATTATTAAAAATTATAAAAATTTGATATTAATATTGTACTCGGTAAGACAATTTAAACAAGATCTAACATGACTATATTTTACGTCATAAATTAGAAGTTGTATTAAAGATTCTTTTAACTTATGAATAGTGACAAAAAAACAAACGTATACAATCAAATGAAACGGATGAAGTATTATATAGTAAAAGCATTATAGTAGCAAGAAAATGGCAGTGCAGAAGAGGTAAAGTTGTGGGCTTAATCCTAATCATCCAAACCACACGTGTTCAAGCCTCCCAACAAGTAATTGTTTTGGTTTTCCTTCACATCATTTTTGTTTTCCTTCAAATTAATGGGGCTTTATGAGCGTATTTAGTATATATTAATTGATTTCCTTGCAATTGAGTTATTTTATTACTAACTATATATTTGCTACTATATCTAATATATACCAACAACTCGCTATTTTACAAATTATTAGTTGCTACTCCCTCTGTTTCAATCATTTATTTACCTATTATATTATTTGTGAGTGCTATTTTAATTAAAAGTAAACAAATAATTGAGACGAATAATGTAAATTATTTTTTCTATTATAAGTTGTCGCACTTTTATTAATAACAATTGTGTACGAGTTGTTCACGTATTGGTCATAAGAAATGCTAAATTATTAGGATTTATGACTCAGCCGCAATAAACAGTTTCAAAAGAATAAACATGAAAAAAAAAATCTTTTCAAGCTAAGAAAAAGTTATTCAAAAAAAAATTATGTTCATCAGTGTTACTTTTACCAAGAGGGAATGTTAAACAAATTTCGCCACCCCATATATAAAATCTTGGGTTCGCCCCTGCTTGTATTGTATATTATTTTATCTCTTAATCGTATAATTGAATTTTATACTATATTCGTATAATATACCATTATACCATGTTTTCTCATAGTCGTATTACATGTTAGAGTGGAAAGAGCGAATGAAGTTGGGATTTGAGAGTTGAGAGAGCAAGATTGTGAATTGGGAGAGCATGGAGAGGGAGAGGACACAGAGGAGCAATGGTAGTTGAGGTAATGGGCCTCAATATCTAAGGCTTGGAGCCCACCTTCGCTTTGTATATTCATCAGTTTGGGCCTGTCCTCGAAACCCTTAAATCTCATGGGTCCATTCTTCTCGCTACAGTACTTCCTCTTCATCTCCATCATCTTTGCAGGCCCAAATTTCTGCACCATATATGATTCCACATTTCAGCAACATATTATTATGTACGACTCAGTTTTAGATTAGACTAGCTTAATAATAATTGCACGACAAAACATGTATCTTGATAATCCAATATTTTTAAATTGATAACTTCGATATTTGAGTACATTTTAGTTTTCACCATAAAATATGGAGTTATTAAAATAAAAGATGTTAACATACTAAAATTTTAAATATGAGTTTTTCTTTTAATTAGGGCGCCCTATATTATAGAAGGGTCGTATAGGAGATTTGTTTCTAAATTGTACTTCATATGCCCACCCGAACTCTTTTATAGTGGGGTTGGATATTCTACCTGAGGTGGGATTTGAGCGGGTGAGGGAGTGGGCGGACGAGGTGTTGTGAGAGCTGGACGATAGAGATTGTGTGATGTTTATGACCTGATGCTGGGCTATCTAGGAAAGATGGAACAAGGAGGTTGTTCTTCGAGTTATGGACCTCATATGGGAGAAGTGGTAGTGAGATGGTGGGAAGGGGTAGGAGAGATCAAGAAGGGAGGGGTAGGGTATGGACGAAGCTGAGGGAGGGTTTTGTGAAGGTTAATGTCGATGCATGAGTAGTGGATGGAGTAGGAACGAGTTGGGGTTGTGTGTGTAAGGATGCCTCTCAAGTAGAGCGGAATGGTGCGTATGTAGTGATTCAAAGCTTGGATGCAATGTCTCCTATAACTGCTAAAGCTCGTGCGGTGATACACAGTTTGGAGGAAGCGAAGATGACCGGAAAGGCGAAGATCGAGACCGAAAGTGATTGCAGGGTTGTTGTTGATGACTTGCGGAGTCGAAGAAAGGGCCGACGCGAAGTGTTTATGATCTATAAGGATATTTTGTCGCTTTGAAAGGAGTTTGAGCATGTTTCGTTTTATTACGTTAGTAGAAACTTTAATAAGGTAGCGCATGAATTAGCACATGATATGCCATGGATCGATGGTATCCATAAATGGAGCGATATTTTATCGATTTGATTGAGGTGGAAAATTAACGATAAGTTAGTTGAAATGAATTAACCCTCCTGTGTTTTTATCCAAAAAGAAAAACTCCTCCTCTAAGTGAAACTTTTAACCCTTATGTTTTATATCATCTTCTGGAGTACATCATTTTATGATTATACCTTTTTACTTTTCAAAGTATAACGATTTTTTGGAGACTTGCAGTAAATAAGTAATAATAATAACTAACAATGGTAGTAGCGGAGTCGTGATATTAAGATTAAAAAGGCGTTCTCAAGGGAGTGTAGCGGGTGCATTTGCCTCTCTTTCTCAACCAATAACTACAATGTTAGTTAGCAAAGGAGCACATTAATTATGCGGGTACAGTGTTTGATGATAGTATTTCTTATTTTGAAGTCATGAGTCTATATTTGTTTTGAATAATTTTATTAAGTGTTATTTCACTATATATTTTGCCCAACAAGATAAGTAATTTGTTTTATATAACTCGACTTTTTGCTCTTAGAAGTTTTTACACTAAAGCCACCATAATGATAGTGGGGGCCGGGTAGTGAAAGTAAAAGTAATAACACCAATAGCATTGAAAATAACAATAGTAATAACCGAAGTAGTGAATGTATCTCATAGGTTAATAAATTTAGGGATCGTTTGGTTCACAACTAGAAAAGTGCAATGTCCGGGAAGTTGTAATTAATATGGTATTTTAATTCATGTGAAGTTTAAAAAATTGTTTGATCGCTTGTATTCCATAGGATACCAATGAGGGGTAAGGTAAGCAGTTTCGTCCCTTATGGATGAATTTGAGTTTCTAAGAACTCAACCAACTAGCTATTTTTACACTTTCTAATGAATTACAATTAAAGTATTTTTATGAACATTCAAACAAGTGATTAATGGTAAGCATAATTTAAAGACATGATATTAAGAAAAAATGATAAATAAATGATAGATGTATAAAGAGGGGAAGTGAAGAGAATTATGACAATTATGATAGTCCGATATGATAACATGACCACGGAGGCAGTAACCGAAATATAGTCGATTTTATCCTTACTATCCTAAAAGCCCCAACCCCCATACACTATTCATAAAAAATAGTAACCCACGTGGTAGTCATGTGTTCTACAGCTTCTTTCTGTCTTTTGTTCTCAGCCACTTATGTGTTTCATTATCCCTTCCTTCCTTTATCCTCTTTCACCTGTTTCATTTTTACCACTTTCATCTCTTTCATTTTCTTCTCCAAGCGTCTGCTTTGCAAGTCGTCTATTCCCACAGGTTTTGTTTTGGTTTTCTTATATTTGTATATTTGTATATTTGTATATTTCTGTATTTTATATTTACTGTATATTTCTATATTTGTATATTTCTGTCTTTTATATTTACATTTTGATTTTAACTAACTATTTGGTTTGCTTCCAATTTCTCATATTTTTGGGTATTGATTTATAATTAGATTTGTCTGTTTCTTATATTTTCAGCTTCTATATTTCTTTCTGGAACCCCCATACACTATTCATAAAAAATAGTAACCCACGTGGTAGTCATGTGTTCTACAGCTTCTTTCTGTCTTTTGTTCTCAGCCACTTATGTGTTTCATTATCCCTTCCTTCCTTTATCCTCTTTCACCTGTTTCATTTTTACCACTTTCATCTCTTTCATTTTCTTCTCCAAGCGTCTGCTTTGCAAGTCGTCTATTCCCACAGGTTTTGTTTTGGTTTTCTTATATTTGTATATTTGTATATTTGTATATTTCTGTATTTTATATTTACTGTATATTTCTATATTTGTATATTTCTGTCTTTTATATTTACATTTTGATTTTAACTAACTATTTGGTTTGCTTCCAATTTCTCATATTTTTGGGTATTGATTTATAATTAGATTTGTCTGTTTCTTATATTTTCAGCTTCTATATTTCTTTCTGGATTTTATATTTTCCCGAGTTCTCATCTTTTTGGGTATCCGATTTCTCATATTTTTGGGTATTGATTCTTAATTAGATTTGTTGGTTTCTTATATTTTCAGCTTGTATATTTCTAGATTTTATATTTTCATTTTGATTTTAACTAACTATTTTGTTTGCATGTTTGCTAATTCCGATTTCTCATATTTTTGTGTATTGATTGTTAATTAGATTTTTTGCTTTCTTATATTTTCAGCTAGGTTTCTTATATTTTTGGGTTTTTGATTGTTAATTTTTCCATCCAACGTCTTTCATTCTCTTTGATCTTTTTCATTTGCATGTTTGGTGATTCCCATTTATTTTTGCTATTTGATTGTAAAGACGCGTACATGGCCTGCCGAAATTAGATTATTGACACGCTTTTATTATATCTTCATCTTCCATATCTCAACTATTCTATCAATTGAGATGCCCTGCCGAATCTAAAACATGTTATCAACCCGGTCTTGCTCAATGAAAAGTTGTTTGTTTCCTATCTTATTTGGTGGCTCAATTGATTTTTTCTCTAAAACATAATGCTTTACTTTGAATTTTTCCTCCCTGAAGTCAAGTATAAGAATGAGATGTTGAAGTGAATAAGATTCTGATGTTGTAAGAGTATTTAATTTGTGCTGTCTTGACACTTCAGGTATCATGGATGTCAGAGTCGGGCTCTTAGTTCTTATAGTTTTCGCTGGTAACTGCGTGTCTGATGCTAGAAATCTCGCTGCATCAGAGGATTCAGGTATTTTGTCGACAAATTGTTATCCTTGCCCTCTTGCTTGTCGTAATTAGATTTTTTGTTTTCTTATATTTTCAGCTGAGTTTCTTATATTTTTGTGTATTTGATTGTTAATTTTTCCTCCCACCGTCTTTCATTCTCTTTCATCTGTTTCATTTGCATGTTTTGTATTTCCAATTTATTTTGGGTCTTTCTTTGATTGTAAAGACGTGTACATGGGCTGCCGAAATTAGATTATTGACATGCGTTTATTATATCTTCATCTTCCATATCTCAACTATTCTATCAATTGAGATGCCCGGCCGAATCTAAAACATGTTGTCAACCCGGTCTTGTTCAATGAAAAGTGATTTTTTTCCTATCCTATTTTCAAATTACTGGTCTTGAGGTTATTTTGCTGCTTATATTTGAATGACTCATGTTTTTGGTGACTGATTTTTTTGCTTTCTGGTTTTTGGTTTGTTTCCTTTTCTGTGTCTTCATTTTTGTAATGATTCCTATTTCGAGAATGAGTTTATTATGTACCACCATATTTCTTATTACGCAAATGAGTTTCAGGCGACTGTTTCTTATTACGCAGTCTTCCTGGTCTATTTATTTGTTTCAGTTCGCTGAGAATGAGTTTATTATGTACCACCATATTTCTTATTACGCAAATGAGTTTCAAGCGACTGTTTCTTATTACGCAAATGTGATATATTTAAGTAATTGGTTTCAATTGTTTATTTGGTTAATTACGCTTTCTTTTCGTTTCTTGATGTTACGACCCATGAATAATTAATTGACAGTTAGTTTCCGTCATTTTCTTAACACGAAATAGCCGGCTTACTTTGTGCATCATCTTTTATTTTGTTGTGCCTTCAGTTTTTAGTTTTCTAGGTTGATGATAAGCATCGATGTTGCTACAAATTGGGTTTCTTTTTTTGCCAGCCCTCACTTAAAACCAGTAGAAATGCCGGTGTCGGTGTCGGTGTTGCGATGTCGAATGCCGAGGTTGAAGAGAGACTTGCTGGTGTACCCGTTTATGCATTGAGTAATTCCAATGAAGAATTTGTGTTGGTTTCTGGAATTAAGTCAAAAATGCCAATTGGGTTGTTTTGTATTAAGAAAGAAGATGCTGATTCTTTGCTTAATCAGGTGAGATTAATTTACCCGAATATGCGTCGTGGATCTTCTGTTGTTCCTGTTGCTTTAAACAAGGTCTTTTATTTCATGCAATTTTAATAAAGTTTCAATCTTTTTAAATTTTAAAGTTATTAGGAAAAACGCAAATTCTCATTTAAGACGGACCAATTCCGTCTTCAGCTGAAGACGGGAATGTGGCCATGAAAAACAACCTGTTATAGCTTAGAAAATGGCGCCGATAACATTTCGTTTGAAATGAGTCACATTTACCTGTCTTCGACAAAAGACGAAATGTGATTGTCTTCACCAAGACTTATTGGGAAAAAATTTGTCCGCAATAATCCCAACTTGTAAATTGCAATACTCTCGTTCTCCAGTTAGTCTTGCTTAAGACCGTCTTAATTTAAGATTTCTCGTATTCTAACAATATACTTTTTGATGTGTTTTACACTTCTGCAGGTTTTTCAGCTCAAAGTGAATGGAGTTGCTTTTAGATTAATACCAGAGGCATCTCAATTAAAAAATGCTTTAAGGGTAATTTGTGATTATTTTTGTAGAGCTTTGGTAATTGTTTAATACTTTGATATGGAGTATGAAACTTTGTGATTATTGTTTGTTGGGTGCATTAGTGTGATATCTTTATAATGTAGAGTTGTGGTGCTCAACTGCTCATGACCTGGGTTAAATTCCCGTTAGCATAAAATTCGTCAATATGAGCATCGATGTTGCTACAAATTGGGTACGAAATAGCCGGCTTACTTTGTGCATCATCTTTTATTTTGTTGTGCCTTCAGTTTTTACTTTTCTAGGTTGATGATAAGCATCGATGTTGCTACAAATTGGGTTTCTTTTTTTGGCAGCTGCAGTTTTTCTCGAGGGCTACTGAAATCGGCCAGAAGTTCACTAAGGTGCCCTGCTGAATCTTATGTGATTTCATTTGTGTCCATTTTTGCATTTGTTTGATATAAAACGTGATTAATATACTCTTTCCCCCACTTATATATGTTCAATGGCGGTTTTCTGATAGTTTTACGAGTTAGGGTTTCAATATTTTGTTTAATATTGATTGTTAAATAATCACATGTAATTGTTGCTTTATTGTTATATTTCCTAATTTCTAATTGTATTGCAGCACTTATTTGAAAAAAAAATTGTAATAGTGCAATGAGCTCGAGTGTTACAATTAGGATACTGAACTAGGTTTTTTATAGTGATTGTGCTTATAGTTTGCCTATTTTCTTTGCATGCTTAGTGGTCATTTTGTCATGGTTCCAGTTTCATATGGTGTGCTGGATGATCGTATTGATGTAATAGTTGATTTCTTGTTATTATTTGCGATTTATGATATTTCAGTTTTTTTAATTACAATCAGATTAGCTATCTATCTTCAGTTTGGCTCTCAACCGTCTTTCTGTGCGTTGTGGCACAAACAATAGATAACTCGGACACGGAACATTATGAGCATGGAAAATTCTGGACAGCTGAGATTTTTCTTGTGAATTCTAAAAGGTTATTGATGAATGCAAGAAACCAGTGCTGGGGCCTCGGAAATGTAAGGGTTATGTTTTGTTTATTTTTAGGCAATGCCGTTTATGCCATAGATTTTCTACTACAATGATTGTTGCGTATTTCTGTTTCCTCCTTACCTTTTGTATTGTCAGCCTTTCATGGACTAGGGTAGTACTCCCATAATTTACTTCAATGCCACTACTGCAATATATTTTCTATTACTTAGTGACTGTTGCGACATCTTAACCCTCCTTAATTCCCACATGTAGCAGCCTTTCACGCGCTAGGGTAGTACTCCGTAGATGTCTTAATTCTTAGTTGATGTTTTCTTAGACAAGGACTTCTGCCGTATGAACTGGAACCCAAGGGCCTCTTTTCTTGACATATGTTACGCACCCGTTGGATTGATAAATTCAGTGAATATGTGATGTGTTGGGATGCAACTGATTCATCGTTCTCATGCCTTGTTTTATTTACTTTCCAATATATTATTCTTGTTTGTATTTCCTTTCTTTTTAGTTGTGTTCTTTAGAGGACCGATTCAAGATACCCCATTTGATTTTATAGGTGACCCAGGCTGACTTAAACAAGCACCACAAACGTCTCAAATCCAGAAGTTATCGCCAATTGGTACGTGCCTGTTGGAAAGGATGGAAATGATGTAAAGCCGAAACCGGAACAAAATGTACTGTGTAATTTCTCTGTCTGCTCTTTCTGGTTGAATTTGTAACTATTACTTCCATTATAACTTCACTACTTGCTTACATTTCAGGCTGCTTTTCAAAATGAAATGTCATATATTAACCCGCGCGACAAACAGAAAAGAAATACTGGAGCAAAATTGCCATCTAACAAGAAAGCGAAGTCTATGCACGGTGCCAAAGATTTTTTTTCTTGGAAGCATAACAATGGCTCTCAAACCCAGCTAAGATCTGGTTCCTTAAATAGGAATCTGTCCAGCAGGCCTTCAGCACAGGAGCAAGTGCCTGTCTCCGTTACCTTGAAGTATGTAATAAGAGGTGACCTTACTCATATTACAAGTCAGTATAACTACGTGTAATTAGATTGAATGTTGAGTACCTATCTCCTTTGTAGATTATATGAAAGTGTGATCTTAGTTGATTCAAGCATTAAAGGATCAGGTGCCTATTCACTCTCTATTCCATTTGAGTTTTTGATTTAGCATCAATGGTTGAATTTCCATGCTGACTAAACTACTAATTTGAGCTCTATTCTTGTAGGTTAAATCGACTTTATTTTGTAAACATAACTTTCCGGTATTATGAAGCTGATCTCTGCCCCCACGCTTGTCGCACCATTGGATGAGAATATACCGTCACCACCAGGTCAGGTCATCTTCTGTTTATGGACTGGACTGCTCGTTCTTATGATCGTATTTATTTTGATAATTGTTCTTCTCTTTGTTTGTATTCCCGCGATCAATGATTTGTTTTTAAATTGCTTGTTGTTGAGGACATTGGCATGGATTTATTGACATTGAGTGCCTACGTACCTGCCTCACAAAGCTTATTTCTTTACACTACATCAAGTAGAGGATCAGGTACCTATTCACTCTTATTTCCTTTCTTCCTCTTCCATTTAGCATCCACAAATTTTAAAAATCCCTATAGTTGCTGCGTAGTAGGCACTTTGGTTAATGATTTTGTATATCCTTTGAAAAAATACAATACATAATGTCGGCTCTGCTTTAATGAAATCCCAAAAAAAGGCCGGGTCTTAAATTCACACATCCACGTACCTAAGTGCAGAAAGTCGTACGTTGAAACATTCCCAACAGGCAAGTACCTTAGTCGCACCTGGAGTTTGATGTTTCACTTCTGTTTTTATTTTTACAACTCAATTAAATGGCTCCTACACTTTCAGTTGTTTTGTCCTGTCTTACTCACTATTTTTGGGTTTATTGGGTAGTGGTGAGAATCCAGTGCATGTGTCTTGTGTTTTGCATAGCAGTGTGTTTTTCCTGTGAAACAAAGTTGTACGGTTACGTCCTTTGCGTTCATTTTTTTTGGGCATGCCATTACTAATCCTGTGGGTTTACACTTTTACAAATACGCAGCGGAATTGTGTCATCTTTCATGGGTCCTCTTCTATTCTAAATTTGTTCTAAATTTGGGTGTCTGGTACCTTAATGGGCCCGCGTGCTTGCTACGTATGCAAGTCCATGGTCTAGGTAGGAGTAGTGCCTTGACGGGTCATCTAATGAAGACGAGAGTGATGAGGAAGGGGATTCTTAACTGTCACTCACGGCTCTGCACAAAGGAAAGGGTTCACGAATCGCAACGTTCTCAAGCCTACCATAATAATTATAACTACCCATATACACCTGCGTTCATTTTCTGGCACATGATTTTCCAAAAAAAATGACTGGTGTCTCTTTCATGGGCAGCTGTGTAATTCCCGCTGAAATTCCTGAATCCCTGCTACAATTGCAGATTCCCTAAGCACTTTTTGAATGTCTTTGTTTTGCGTGGTTCAAAAAATGGCTGTATACAACGCTTTAACTACATTGGTTCAAGGAATTAGCGTTGATATAACCGGGGTTTCGAGGGGTTAAAAATGCGGATTGGGGTCAGTTGTTGATTTAACAATTCTCGTCATAACTGTCTCGTTATAAATGGATGTATGCTCCTCTTCTATTAAGACCAAATTAGCAGTTGTATACGGCTACACAATCAAAAGCTGCTAAACAATTTTTGAATTAACTCCCAACATAAACCACGTGCGCCCTCAAGTTGTCGAATTTGGATTTTCCTTTCCCACTGATTTTGGCTACGCCAGCCAAATCTTGCTAAACTTGTGCCCTTATTGTGGCAGAAATAGGTAGGAGACAAAGGTAGATAATATAGCTTCGCCTAGCATGGACAAAACTGACAAAGGACACGCTTAATATTACATTTGACAATGGTGTCTCGTAAAGTGAACAACTTCATAAAACAATCCTAGCGTTGCCCTTTCGAAATAATTCCTAATTCGAAGATCATTGCAGCGTACTAGAAATACGAAATACAACAAAAAAATTTTGATTACAAATTACCAAAACGATCAAGGATATTAGACCTACGCGAGGGCAATGTATTTTTTAGTGCGCATTGTATCGCAACCACTAAATTACCTTACCCATTTACTTATTAAGTTCGAGGGTTGAGTTTTGCTTGCTGCATCTTCTTTGTGTAGGCATCCTTCTCATTGTTGAGTCAAATTTACACAACATTTTCGCAAATAAACACGTGTCTCTTTACAAAGGAACTGCTTTTTTGCTTGGGTAAACGCACCTTTCTAATCATCTGAGAGCAGCATGAACTTCAAAGTGTTTAGTGCATCTGCAGAATACAAGTGTTGTTTAGAAGTGCTTCTGTAAGGGTTTACGAAACTAAGGCGGAGAGAAAGTCGGACGGTCCGCACATGATAACTACGCCTCAGATACTTGGTTCTCGAAAGGTAATGCATTAATTGTTCATTCATATTTACACAACATTGTCGGAAATAAACACGTGTCTCTCTACAAAGGAACTGCTCTTTTGCTTGGCTAAACGTACCTAACTAATCCTTATATTCTGAGAGCACCATTAACTTTGAAGTTTTACTAGCATCTGCAGAATACAAGTCGTGCTCTAAGGGTTTACGGAACTAAGTCGGAGGGAAACTCAAATGAACTGCACAGGATAACTACGCCTCAGATATTTGGTTCTCAAAAGGTAATGCATTAAATTCAAGATGGCTACAGCATTTTGTACACATGTTATTAGTCTGACAAATAGAAAGTAAGTTTGTAGGAAGCTGGAGTTTCCTGCTCGTCACTCATGGCTTCTATATTGTTTGATTAAGTGAAATAGCAACACTCTTTAATGCTGGGTACGTTTGTACTGTTTATAGCTTCTTCATGTCGAAATGTTGTTTTTTTTTTACCCTAAAACTGTGCTGTCTATCAGGTGGTTAATTGAGAAAGGTTTTTATTCTAATCATGTAAGAGAACTAACATGTAAAAATAATTAGTTTGATCTAATATTTTTTGGTTCACACATAGCTGTTTTTCGACTCGGGGTGTCTTGGCCAGCTGTGTGTGAATTATTTTAAACTAGGTGATTTTAGTTCTGGATGATTTGAGCTGGCTCTTGACATGAATTCTTTCATACTGTTTTTTTTCGTGCCTTTGCCCGCTGGAACTGACTGTGCTCCCATGGTTTTATTTTGTCCCTTACTAAGCTGTTAAAGATGTTTGTATTGAAAGTGGAAGTTGAAGACTGTGTTTGTTTAAAATTATAAATCCACTAAGTAGCCGAGTGGTAATTGAGTTGGTCGTGCTTCTAAATAGACACTATGTACCTATTCTATATTCACACCTGTCATACTTTAGTACGCGTTCTCGCTAATTGTTGTGTTTAACATTGGCCAGGGTATATGTTCATACATGCATTCTAACTATTTGCAGGGATACAGATCCTAAAGTAAGCCCTTACTAATCAGTAGGAACTAGCAACGGCTTTCCTAACCCTTTGCGTAGAGTGACGGTGGTGAAAGCCTGTTGAAATGGGTACGCCTACCTCAATTATTAGTCTAATGTCATATTGTGTTCCGACATCATTGATATTACTTCATTGCGTATATAAGAATTGATCTTGTTATGATCAACTGTAGATCAATCACCGGATAACCCAACAACTATTGTACCTGTTCAGCGCAAACGTAAACGCCGTACTAGATGCGAGATCCAAGCTGATGCAGACAGGTGGACATCCATACTCTGTGTGATTATATAAGTTTTGGTTAGAAAAATAGTACTTACACTTTCTTGGTGAAGGAACCTTGCTGCCCAAGGGTCTGGAGTTTCTGTGAGGCCCCGAACACGGTACCCTTTACCACATCGCGAAGGTGCTTTTCAGATCTAATTTGTAAGACTTACGCTAAATATCATGCATACCGCTTAATACATTAATAGACTAACGCCCATTTCGGTGTGCATGTAACAGCATTGTTGGCCGCAGACACAAGCCGACCTATACCTGGTGAATACCTCTGCTTGCCTCCTGCACGACATTGCCCAAATTGTTTTGCATTTCGGTATGCCTTTGAATCAAAACATTTCTGTTGTGGCGATGGAGATATTGTGCTGGCCCATAATGATTACCCCGAAGAACTGGTTAGACTATATACCTCTCCTGACGAAGATGCAGTGCATTTCCGTAAATATGCACGCCTCTACAACAACCTGTTCGCTTTCAGCTCAATCGGCGGTGATATTAATGCAAAAACGCACAAAGGTATTTACGTGTTCAGGCTACACGGGCAAATATACCACCATGTGCCTAGCTTGGTGCCAATTAATGGGAACCCTAAATACCTCCAACTTTACTTTTACGACGGCCAACATGAAGCTGAGAACCGAACGGGCTGTTTCCGGGAAATACGGCAAGATGTGGTCGACATCCTAATTCATGTAACAAAGACGAATCCCTATGCGAGGTTTTTCCGATCACTTCGAGATATCGAAATAACTGAAGAAACACAAATTGTTATTAACAAAACGGCAAATGTAGACCAACGTGTGTACAATGCACCAACGTCAGACGAAGTAGCTGTTGTTTGGTCAGAGAGCTCCTCATCAAGTGCATCAAGCAGTCCACATATAATGGTTACCGGAAACAACAATGCGTCACATCGGATAATGCATTACTATGGGTGTTACGATCCACTACAGTATCCATTATTATTTCCTGCCGGTGATTCTGGTTGGGCTCAAAATCTGGAAAAAAAGAATAAACAGAACCGGGCTCCATCAGCTCAACCTGTTGAAATTGAGACCGTTGATTCCGCCGAGACTCTTTTAGATGCCGAGGAAATGAGTAAGCATTTTTGTTTTTTTAACGTTAACTACCAGTTCTTTGGGGTCGTTGTGCTTATTGACAATAGTAGCCTATATAAACAGACTATTTTTTTTCATTCCTTCCAATTGTGGTATAATAAGTCTTCATACTTTATCGTAGGAGCCGGGACTTCGCGTACACCGAATGCACGCCACATTTCCTGTCGCGAATATTATTGCTACAAGTTGCAGCACCGGCCTAAGAATATGCTGCTAAGAGCTGGAAGATGTCTGCAGCAATATATAGTGGACATGTACGTTAAAGTTGAAAACACTAGGCTAGATTTCTTCCGCCGCAACCAAGAAACAATTAGGGCTGACCTCTACCAAGGTATCCTAGACACCGTTGGTGCTGGTGAAACTTCTGCTATAAATGTTGGTCGGAGACTCATACTACCACCTACGTTTATTGGCGGCCCTCGAGATATGAAGAAAAGATATTTAAATGCAATGGCACTTGTGCAGCGATATGGAAAGCCTGACTTATTCATCACTATTACGTGTAATGCAAATTGGCCCGAGATTAAGGCTGCTTTAGCCGCTGGTGAGACTGCGCAAAATCGTCCTGATTTAGTGGCCAGGGTTTTCCGAGCTAAGCTGCTTGCATTGAAGAAACAAATAATGGAACGCAAGGTCTTTGGTGAGGTTGCAGCGTATATATCAGTAGTTGAGTTTCAGAAAAGGGGATTGCCTCATGCACACATACTAATCATATTGAAGCCTGGTTACCAACTGAGAGGGCCCAACGACTTTGATAAGTTTGTTAGTGCGGAAATACCTCCCCAGGATAACCCTGCATTGCGTGAATCTGTCTTGAAACATATGATGCATGGGCCATGCGGCCAATTGAATACTACATGCCCTTGTATGACCCATAAGAAATCTGTTGGGAAATGCAAATACAACTACCCTAGGCAGTTTACTTCTAACACTACTAATAATTCAGATGGGTATCCGGTCTACCGAAGGAGAGATAACGGTGAGAAGGTGCGTATTCGGGGCCATGCTCTTGATAATAGGTGGGTCATATCGTACAATCCGTACCTCATAGCGCTTTTCGATTGCCATTTAAATGTAGAAGTATGTTCAACAATACAAGCCGTCAAATACCTTTACAAGTATGTCTACAAAGGACATGACAAAATTTCTTTTAATATCGTCCAGGGCAGCCTAAATGAAGGTGTGGATGAAATAGAGCGATATCAAGCTGGTCGCTGGGTGTCACCTTGTGAAGCAGCTTGGCGCCTATTTGGATTTGACCTCTTCGAAATACACCCCCCAGTGATGCCTCTTCCTGTGCACTTACCAAACATGCAGACATTGCATATTCGCCCTTATGAGAATCTTGAGGTAATCATTTCAAATGAAAAGAGATGTAGGACTCCCCTAACTGAATTCTTCAAGACCAATTGTGTAGCACCAAGTAACCAGCTATATGGGAATTTCACCGAGCATTTCAGGTTGGACAGGTCACAGAAAGGTTGGTTTAAGAGAAAACAGAAAAAAATCGTTGTTGGCAGGTTGGTCTTTGTTGCCCCGGCTGAAGGGGAAAGATATTTCTTACGTTTATTGTTACTGCATGTTGCAGGCCCAAAGTCGTTTGATGACCTCCTTACAGTTAACGGACATAGATGCGCAACCTTTCAGGAGGCAGCTCTAAAGCGACGCCTTCTTGAAGAAGATGACACAATAGAGCTTTGCTTATCCGAAGCTTGTGCAGTGCAAATGCCTTCGGCTTTACGGCGCCTCTTTGCAACCATCTTGGTGTTTTGCCAGCCAAAAGATCCAAAGGCACTTTGGGATAAGTTCTTCCCAGACCTATCTGCTGATTTCCGAATGAAGTTTCCGAACAATTCTAGCAAGGTTGTAATGCTCACTACAAACCCAATTGAGCAATACTTGGAGGCAATGGGAAA
Organism: Heliosperma pusillum; assembly: GCA_022085475.1. Classification (NCBI taxonomy): domain Eukaryota; kingdom Viridiplantae; phylum Streptophyta; class Magnoliopsida; order Caryophyllales; family Caryophyllaceae; genus Heliosperma; species Heliosperma pusillum. The sequence goes on from JAIUZE010002241.1 coordinate 140,917, forward strand.
ATCATTGCGGTCTTTTGGGTTAGACGACATATTACAATGCTCGGATGAAATTTTACGAAGAACAAGAGATATTATCGACGCACTAGATGCCCCAATACCACAGGAATGTATGGATTGTAGGGCCCTGTTAAATGTGGCTCAAAAACACGCATTTGACAGTGTGATTGCCCATGTGAAGGAGGGCAAGTCTGCCGCGTTCTTCATAGATGGCCCAGGGGGGACGGGTAAGACTTTCCTGTACAATGCCCTTTACGCAGAAGTCAGGTTAATGGGCAAGATAGTGCTACCAACTGCAACTTCCGGTATAGCAGCGTCCAATATACCATCTGGGAGAACAGCTCATTCACGGTTCAAGATCCCTATCGACGTAGATGCGTCTTTAGCTTGTGATGTGCCTAAGCAGAGTAGCTTGGCTGCTCTCATAAAAGAAACAAGTCTAATAATATGGGATGAGGCTTCTATGGCTAGGAAGGAAAATGTTGAGTCGCTTAACTCATTGCTTCAAGACCTATGTGATCCCACCAGCCTTTTTGGTGGAAAAATTGTGGTGTTTGGAGGTGATTTTCGCCAAATCTTACCGGTTGTTCCCCACAAATCTATTAAAGAATCAGTAGAAGCAAGTTTGGTAAACTCTCCCTTATGGTCTAAGTTTACGAGGTTCAGTCTAACAGAAAACATCCGGGCGAGAGAAGATCCGGCTTTCTCGAATTTCTTGCTTAGGCTTGGGAATGGTCAACTACAAAGAGAAGACAACTCATTTGTCGGGCTGCCCCAGGCCATGATAAAATCCATGGAAAATTGTGCCACTGAACCAATTATTACAGTCGCTGCCGCTGCATTCCCCGAACTCTTTGACAGCAGGATTGCCATGGACATTTACACTGATCGTGCCATTCTAACGCCAATGAATGAGGACGTTGATTCCATAAACGCAGTGTTGATCGAAAAGTTCCCAGGGACAGCTGTAACATACAAAAGTTTCGACACGATGCTTGATGACAATTGCAATATTTACCCGTCTGAGTTTATAAATAAGCTGTGTCCGGGGGGTATGAGCTCACATGAATTAATCCTAAAGGAAAATTGTCCAGTCATCTTGCTACGTAACCTTCTACCTGCTGCCGGGCTATGCAATGGCACAAGATTGCTTTGCAAGCGGTTCTTTCCTAACCTGATAGAATGTGTCATTACTACTGGCCATCACAAAGGAGAAAATGTATTCATACCCCGTATTAAACTACGACCCTCCACATCAGCTAATTACCCTTTCCAGTTCCAAAGGAATCAGTTCCCACTCAAGTTGAGTTTCGCAATGACTATAAATAAGTCGCAAGGCCAAACGCTGAATCAAGTTGCAATTTACCTGCCCAGGCCATGTTTTTCTCCCGGACAGCTATATGTGGCCTTGTCACGTGCGAGAAATTCAAATAAAGTTGTTGTAATCTCAGCCGCACCAACAGGGAATCTACCAGAGAACTATGTCAAGAATGTCATCTCATACGATGTTTTGCAGCTAGCCGGGATAATTTAGACACAACGACAAAGGGTACGTGCATTGTCTCTAAAGTTCACCACATAGTTTTTATTAGGCTGCTCATTGCATTTCCGTTTATAAATATATTCCAGTACGTTACTAAGCTGTTCCAGGTTCTGCCAGGGCATGCCTATTTGGGGTCCTGCAAAAGACTTCTGTTGAGGCCCGCGATTTTCAAGTTTACACTTAACTATGGAGCGTATCAAATGCAACGTACACCCGTTTGAGAAGCTCGTACAGTGTATACTCTGCTGTTGCATTTGTTAACAATGGACCACCTGCAAACTTGCACCATAAAAAACAGCATGCCCTGGCTTGGTTAATGTTAGTGTAGTATTCTTGTGTTAGTACAACACTGAACTACACGCTATTACCGTAACATACCCACTTCTTGAAAAACTATTTCAGGCATCTATCACGCGGATTGGTTATCGATAAAGACCTACTCCACTAATGCACAAAATTCATAAGGCGGGTATACTACACGCGTTAGTGTTGTGATCCCAAATGTGTTTGGGCCAACTCGTACCACTTTTTTCACGGATGGCTGCACCTGAAGGAGACTCTTGCATTTTACCATATAGTTTTAGACGTCTACGTTGCCTTAAATGAAACAAATTGCTACCATACTGCCTTAAAACTGAAGACATTTCATGCTCTTTACTAGATTAGAGGCCTTAATTATTTAAATCAGGAAACGGAGGTGGGTAATCATGAGCTAATACAAATATGCATCAACTCTAGGATTGCACTTACTTACAATATGCTATAAATATATTATCATTTTATAGTTTCTCACTGATATTTAATAAATACAGCAAAGTACATAGGCCGGAATACTCAAGACAAAACCACAAAGCAAATACATAGGAGGGTGAAGACCCACATGACATCAGCCACATGGCAGCTTTCTTTTCCAACACACAAACAGGTATGTATCATCAGACTTTGTAGTATGTAATAGTGTAGCAAACACTATTCATTGACATGGCTTGCCTTTTCAATATAACCACACAATATTTTAACAATTCCTCATTTCTGTAGCCTACACACAATTTCACACAAAAGGATCTCCTGTATATGTTGAAGAACCACATCAGGTTTAACTCTGGCTATTTGTTTTGGTTTATTTATCTATGCTACTTTATTCATAAAACATGCATTATTATTTAGATCCTTGGTGGTTAAACGTTGAAGTCATATGGTAGGTAGCTTCAACATATGTTATAGATGATAAGCATCTTTCTCCATTTAAATATGCAAAAAGTTTACTGAAGAGTTCAAGAAAGTTTGTTTTTATCACATGTTTTGTGGATAAATCAGGTGCAACTTATTTAAATGAGGATATAAGTCTTAAGTCGTTTGTGCCCAAATTATTATAAAGCCTTTAAGACTTTAACAGATAGAGTATTGTAAGCGTGTCTCTACATAAGCATGGCTCCATTCCATTCATACAAAATTAGTGTGTAACTGGATAGGCTGTAAAAATTAGGTTTACAAACAACTGGTTGCACACTTAAATAAGTTCGTGATTAATAATATTGGCTTAGAGAATGTTGTACACCATTAAGAGACTTGTGCTTCCTTACACCTTATACAAGCCTTTGGTGAAAGCCCAGGATTTAAATTAACGTCGATTAGAGTGACATTTAAATTGGTGAAAGGCCAGGATTTAAATTACCACAAACTCATATATTAAGATAGAAGGGATCCTCTGTTGTAGAGGCTAAATTATTGGTGTAAATACAACCACCGTTGTTAAAATGTTACTTAGTTCATCCAACAGACAACTACATGGTACTGTTTAATGCAACTGGGCACTTCAAAGAACAACTTATTTTTCCAATTATATGTTCTTTAGGAAATAACAATGCACTATACTATGTCATTTATATGATGTTATAACTTATACTTTACAGCCTGATAAGATGAAGGCAGAGAAAACATACCTTGCCGACCTTACCAATTCAAGTAAAAACTATAAGGTTCAGGTTAAGGTCATTGTTAAAGGTCGGCCACAAAGATCGCCAAAGAATGCAGTGTTGTATCAAAATCTCCTACTGCAAGATGAAAAGGCATGCATTTAAATACGTTAGTTATATATTTGTACAAAAAAATCATGGTTCTTCATTATCTATGTGTCTCTATTGTATATAGACATTCTTAAGTTATTTCATCGCGACTTCTCCAACCACCGTTCATCAGAGTGGTTTTTCTGCGAAAAAATGATATTTAGACCACATGTAGTGTTTGGTTGTGCTGTTACGGTCCTTGCTAATCTACTTCTGCTACAGCCTCTGACTTCCTTGTCAAATAACATATTTATAAGACCCTCACATCTCATCAACTTGCAGGGAACAAAGATGAGGGGGACACTTTTTGAAGACCAAATTGACCAGTTCAAGGAAGCACTCGTCTATAACGGGACGTATGAAATTGCAAATGCACCTATCAAGACATGTCCTGAGCAGTGGAAATCTAAAGAAACTAGCCTAAATTACGAGATGGGTTTTGGTAGGCAGACCATAATCCAACCGGTTGACACTGAAGCAGGGCCAGCCATACAAGAATATCATGCTATATGCAAAATAGCCAAAGCTGGGAACCCTGACGACAAATTTGGTTAGTTATAGTATTCGAACAATTTGCTCTCAATAGCTTTATGACAACCTGAATATAATCACGTTATAATATTTATTTGCAGATATCTTGGGGGTCATTCTTTTTGTAGAAGACAAAGCCCGCCAAATAACCATTGGCCAGAACCGTGAAGTAAACGTCCGAGAGATCGCAATAATTGACCATAGGTAACCTGATGTCCAATTATATAGAAGGTGTTTCTACGTTATTTAAGCATAAGAAAACTAAGTTCTCCCTGGATGGTCCACAAAACAGTACGGACCAGCCACTGTTAATTTCAGCATGGAACGATTTGGCGGGCTCTGAATGTGAATCGTTACTTAAAGAGGTTAACAGCTTAACCATTGTTGCATTTACAGCGCTGAAAGTTTCCCCACACAAAGGTGACGTTCTATAACTTATAACAATAGAGATGAAAAGGAGGAAAGTCGAGCCTAATTTCAGTTGCTAAATTTTGCAGGCTTCTCTATGGCAACAACCATGTCAACAACGATAGTTACAAAACCTCCAGGAGAAAAAACAAGGAACCTTGAAGACTGGTATTTGTGAAATTAAATGCTATATTTTATTTGCTTTTGTTTACTTTAAGAAAAAGACGACAAGTTGAATTGGTTCCCTTCAAACTATGTCAATGCTACTGCAGGGTTATCCGTAACACTGCACAGCTATGTGAGTTACAAACTCGCATTCAACAAATACGCCAATCCGCTGAGCAAAAAGTGATGGCAAAGCTTGCTATGCTTCGCAACAAAAAGGTAGACGTTTCATATTTGTCATTCAGTCTGTGTTTGAACAACGGTGCCAAAATGAAACAAAAGTCACCTAAATTAATGCACAATTACTAATTACCTTGTTTTATAATACACGAGAATGCCACAGGCTAAGAACACATTGCAAGATGAAGCGTATTGGTGCAGAGTCACCATCCCCAATGTTGATTTAGAGAAAGTAAATGCATATTTAGGGTGTTCAAAATGCGGTAGGCGGGGAGACATACCACTTGGAGAGCTCTACTCTTGCCCGAAATGTTGTAAAGACAATTGTGTATCAACACCAAGGTACGCCTGCTTGCTGTGAATTATTGACTTCCGTCAACGCATACCGAACAAACTTTCTAGGCACATTTCAAAATATTAATAAAGACGCTACTATGACAATAGGATTACATTCAACTTCCAAGCTAGCGACGGTACTGACATCCTACCGCTTACAACTTTTACCGGAGACTCAGAGAAACTCTTCCGAATGACAGCAGCAGACCTTTTTAGGGCAAAGCACTCGGTGAGCCCACAATTTTAAAGAGTTTATGCTCATAATTTCGCCAATAGATACAACTTCAATAGATACACCAAATTTACAGTACTGCGACACCACGCCATCTGATGGCTGCAAAAGCAGCTTAATATATGTTTGCATAACCAAGGCTTAACATAGGCATCGTATGTGTATGCAGGAAGATATAGCAACATTTACATGTGCCCGCAATATGCTTGCTGAGACGCCATTCTTAATACAGGTGGGTCCAAAAACAACTCTAGCCACAAACAATGTGCTTCAGTGGGAGCTTAGACAAGTTATAGTGGAAGAAGCTATTGTGCAACTACATGATAAAGGTGTTGGTTTTGAACTAAACTCTGCAAACATTAACTTACCCAGTGTTATAAAAGCCATTGAAAACAGGGACCAGGCAGCTGCTAAGAAAAGGAAACTACCTTGGCCTGAAACTGCCTCTAACAACACCAAAACTGGTATCCACATTATGGAAGCTGTCAATGACGAAAACACAGTGGCTGCCTCTCATACAGCAGTACCTTAACCGCTGTTGTAGGACCAATCATCGGCAGCAGCTGAAGAAATGTACACTTGGTACTTTATTTTGGTGATGCTAGCTAATTATTAGGTTAAGGACATGATCCGCCATGGTAGGTAAGTTTGCGTACCCTCTCGTATTTTGCGGCCAAATAGAACAAACTTTTCAGTATTTTTATTAGCGTACCCTTTTGATGATTAAGACTCTAGACATATGTAAAAAAACAGGGTTCTGTCCAAGCTGAAATCTTCCCATGTCAACAGACATGGCAGTGTTAGTGGCCATGGTGGTGAGCAAACTTCTATGAGTACGTTTGTTTTATTAGAAGATTACGCATTACGATTCTCGTAACACATTGACACCGGTTACCCCCCCCCCCCCCCCTTGCCAATGTAACGTGATAGACTTAAAACACGCAAACATCCTTGCATATGTGGCCAATCTTCAGAAAACATTTACCGAGTTAAACTCTAAGGAACCTTTATAAATGGAAATATGGAATGAGTGACATGTACCAAACTCACTTTCTCTAACAATTTAATGAGTTCACTAGCTTATAGTAATAAGTTTCATTTTAAACAATCTTTTGGAAACAACGGCCCTCCATACTTCAACCCCCTACCCTCGATGTCATGCATGTCAAGTTAACACGTGCTAATTACATGTTTCTTGTATTTTTGTAGGCCCACAAATATTCTTTCTCGCAACAAAAAAACATAATTGCAAAATAGCTGCCATATTAATCTTGCTCACAAACAAGCGGTATGGAGGTACGTCACAAATTTACAACTTCATAATTACACACCCTTCATTACTATACTTATTAGGGGACAAATTAGAGCTGCGTCTAACAAGAAACACATAAAATGAAATACGTCAAACATGCCTTCATTACTATACTTGGAAAATAACAGGAAAAGAACAAACTTTTAATACATTCACTCCACATATTTACACCACACAAGAAAAAAACACAACAAAGTGCATAATTAAAAAGAAAATACAACTACGCCCATATTAATTAAATAAAAACATAATTACATACTCGACCGGGAGAAACAAACACGCATTTAGTAAATTTGACGATTGCAGCTGTCCTCGGAAGAGGAGGACGACTCCCTCTCCTCTTCTCGTTGCTGTATAAGCCGCTCCTCACGCTGGGCTTGAATATGATCACAATAAATATCCAGAATACCTAGCCTCTCACGCTCGCCATCTGGGCAAATGACAATCATACCTCTCGCCCCACAAAGATCAACCACCACATTCCAGTTTAGGATTGACTTCAGCCTTTCAAAGAACATGATAATATTCCCCTCTAATTGGCTAAGAACTTTACGCTTATACTGAACAGTAGGTGTGGGAAATGTTAAACAATTTGTTAGATTATCGCACAAATTACAATATAAAGGTCAATGGTCATAGAAGCAATTTAGAACTTACCGTCTGCAACATTGTCACTCAATACCGCTGGGTGGATCTGGCAAGTGTCCTCTACAATAAGATGACAAAGGATCCCTAAATTTGGTTCTTGAACACTAAGAAGATTCCAAATTGCATCTGATGAAATAACTACGTTTAGGCGGCTAAACAGTTTCGGCGCTTCTTGTGCGATTTGGTCAAGTTTTTCTTGAATGCACCGAACTATGTGAGCGTTCCCAGACATCCTAACCAAAATAGTAAGAATTAAACAACAACAACAAAATGGGAGCACATGTAAGAATGTATGTGAAGAAAGAGGACTTTGTGTAGAAAGCTAAGTAAAGCAAATTTATAGGAAGGTCAAGTATTAATTTCTACCATTCAAATTGTAAAAAATGTTCCAACAGGAACAAAATTACTCACAGCCACAAATTCTTACTTTCTAACTTTCACATGTCATCAAATTTGTGTGGGTAGCATGTACTTAACAAAATAACATTCACAAGCAACCCCAAAAAATAGCACTTTTAGGAAATACTAAAATAACCACTCGTCAGAAACAAAATAATTACATTTCCAAGAGCTTGCTCAAGTAAACAACTTTCCCTAATTAAACTGGTATATAACAAACGTTGCGAAATCGAATAAAATAAAAAACTGATTTAGTTTCGACCATAAATACGTAATGTTATATGTTATAACCTCAAATGTAAGCCTTACATACAAAACTACACAAATTCTCATTTAAGACGGGGGTATCCGTCTTAAGCTTAAGACGGGTACCATATTCTCTCACAAAATACCCATCAATGGTGAGTGGAGAAGCACATGGGGGGTGCCCACCTTGTCCCCTCTACCCATTTCCTCTCACGAAATACCCGTCGCAAGATCCGACCCGTCACAAGCAAGACCTACTGACAAAACTATTGCCAACTCAACAATGGACTACCCAGGAAAAAACAATACAATAGTCTGAAAATTAAGTACATAGTGAACAGTATAAACATCATTGTTATACAAATTCAGCCAGGATATTTATTTTCCAACAGTAAATTAACCCCTATAACAGTACACAGAAGAGATACTGCTACAGCAAATACACTGCATTACATTTAGATTGTGTAAACAATTGAACAACTCACAATCACTAAAGATATGGCAGGGCAAGTCCTCACATTACACTTACACTGCTTATACATTTAACCTACCAATTCCTAAGGTATGGGCTCTTTATAAAATACTTGTTCACATTGTTCTTTATAACTAACACATTTCCTTATAAATGAAGACTTCTTCTTTACATTTCTGTCTTTCTCTGTATGCACTGAAGTTCATAAAAGAGTAAGGAATTGTATGCTTTAGATTCACTGTGTCAAATATATAACTTAAACTAACAAATTCCTACTTCCTTTCTACAGGTAACAATTCAAATTGCAAATCAGTAAATATGGCATCTTCCAATTCACAGGTAATGAATCCGGGATTTAAACACTATGTTTTAAGCGTTTACTTTAAGGCTTCTACAAACAAATTAAATAAAATGATATGTAATTTAATAACCATGGTAAGAGCATAAAAAAATTCTAATAAATTGTTTACACTTGTACTTAGTAGTGCATGTCTACTCTAAAATGGATCCTAACTAACCGTGGTTGTTTATTGGGATTAATTAATAATATCATTCATCTTTTAAGCAAGAATAGTTTTATTGATCAATTTCAGCTTTGTGCTGATTACTAAAACAACCTATGAGTTTTTATCAGCAAGAAGTGACTAAATTCTTGTGGACGCCCAATCAATAAGCTTATATAAAACATAATACAGAGTATTTATTTTGTATATTCAGCACTAATTTTGAAAGCATAGAACATTTAACTTTTTCACATATCGCATTCGACTTATTTAATAAAACATAACCAGCCATCTCTTTAGGTGGTAATAAGCATTGTGTCTCGTTGAGTAGATTACTGATTCTTTTTTTTAGATCATAATCGTACTAAACTAGAGAAACGTAAATTTAATTACGCTAGACTCTGGGTGTGGAACAGTAATTAACCTGCATTTACATGTTGGTAATTGTACTTAATGTGCTTAATGTTTAATTGTGCTTAATGTTTAAATCAAAAACTAACCATGATACCCTAAACTGTTTTATTATTACGCAGTTGATGCTTAGTGTTACAGAGGAACATATGAATAGCGAAACAGTTCCAAGCGAGCATGGACAGCCACCAACACAAGTAATAATACTATTCGTACCTCTACTTAAGCAGATTACTGACCACCTTGATTTTCCACCTCCTTTTTATGATCTATTAGGCCCTCCATACAACAATGCTATTGTGTCAGTTACGGTTAACTGTGGGCCAGTAAATTATGGCTATGTAGGCGGTAAATCTTCGAACCCACAAAGCTCTTGCGAAAAAGCTGCACAAAAAGCTGTTTTAGATCTTGTTGACAAATTTGAAATATGGGTTGAGGATATTTCAATGTGCAAAAGGAGGGAAATTTACCGCTGTGCTGGCCTCTATCATTTAAAACGCACTGAGATAGCTAATGAAATCAAAGGTACTTTTGGTGTTCACCTACCCGAAAGAATGACTATAGCCCCACCTCTTGAACAAATACCTTTGATAGTAGACTTCACATCAATCCTCAAAAGAGTTTACGATAAAGTGGACTTTCAAACCAGCGAACAAGAAACAATTAATCATGGAAATTCCAGCTACACCTCTTGGGTGATTATAACATACCCCAAGGGTAGTCTTAATACACAAACCATTTTCAGTATTTGTTCAAATGATATTCGGGAGGCACAGAACAATCTGGCAAGAAGGGTGATCGAATACCTGATACCTCTCTACAACATCCAGATTGTTGATGTGAATTACAGCCCTACCGGTTTTGCCAAAGCCTCTTTCTCTCGTGACATGGAGAAGGAGAGTTGTATATCGATGAGAGCACGCTTGCTCGGGATCAACGACGCCTCAGAAACTTCACCCTATTTGATACCAGAAGAATGCGTCACCCCACGAGGCAAGGCATCTAAAATCCCTAAACTGAATAACCCACCTCCCAACCCTAAGAAGAAAACCAAAAAATACTCCAAAAGAAAAAATGTTGTAAAACAGGGACTTGAAAATGGCAAAAAAGACTTTTTCAAAGTTCCTCATGATCTAGAAGCCGTCTTCAAAAACACTTCAAAAGACTGAATTGGTATAAGTGTAGGTAAGATAACTAAGTATTATATCGTTCCTTAATATATGTTTGTACAGCTGTATTTTCTAGAAGAAAGTTTCAGTACGCTCCGATGTTCAACTGTGCTACTATAAGAACCACAACATAGCAGAGTTCAATGTCTTCTACGATTTTTTGTGGGAAAAAAATGTTTCTTCAAAGTACCTGCTGATCTACAAGTTGTGTTGAAGGACTCTAAAGACTGCAAATCTGTGAGGCTAGCTAAGATAACTAATTGTTGTAGCGTAACTGAATATATGTTTGTACAGCTATCGTCTCTAGGAGAAGGTTTCAGTAAGTTCCAATGTTGAACTGTGCTTCTATAAAACAGTAAACCTGGCGCAGTTCACATGAAATTGTCATTTGACACATTTTTTGGGGAAAAAAGGAACTTACGGAAATCTACATCTAGCACAGCTTTATAATTGTTGCCAAGTTTAGAAAACTTTTTGGGGGCAACTACAATTATTGTAACGATCTCATGTGCTATTAAGAATGCATTTTGAACAAACTGGCACTACTGCAACTTCTTTAAGTCAATATGTTTATATATGACATTTAGCTTTCCTTATGACTTGTGAGATTAGACAATCTCACATGACCATCGCTGCATGGTAGCGGCTGTCATCAAGTGACTCACCTCAAATATCACGACAATTACCGTGTATGCATACCTATCGTACCATACAAGATTCAACACACAAAAATGGTGATCCATATATATATATAAATATTTGCACAACAGATTGACTTTTCAAATGTCTTGCCCTTGTTTACAAAAGAGAATTCGTAATTATTTGTGACGCTAAAGATTGCTACTTATGGCATATGTATTTTTTAACAACTGCCCCGATTTATAATTAATTTGGCCGAATGAATACTATAACATGTCTATTATCAAACAATAATAAAAAATCTAACAAATGTAGATTTAGACAAAGTGAAGATACAAGGCGATCATATACACTTTCGCGTTAAAGCAATCGTTAACTACAAGTGCACAAATATGGAGATCACCTCAGTATAAACCAAAATAGGTTAGGAAATGTCAAAAATCGGGTTTCCGCGCGCATCGCGCGCGGGGAAACGACTAGTAAGTAAAAAAAATGGAAAAAAGGAAAAGAAAAGAAAGGGTTGTTGAGTCATGTTGACTGTTGTCTAAGACGGTATGAATGTATGATGTGCGAACCCCCCCCCCCCCCCCCCCCCAAGATATTTATATATGAATGGGCAAAGATATTGATAGGATAGTTAGTAGTCCATAAAAGTTGATAGTATATACATTAGTAAATATCAGAATCAGAATATCCAAAAGAGAAGAAAATAAAAGAAAAGAAAGATGGGAGCTTTGGATCATCTAGCTGACTACTTTGATTGCGGTGGTGGTGACAGCCACCGCCACCGACACAGCAGGCGCAAGATGCTCCAGGTTTCCTATTCATCCTCCTCACTTGTTTTATTTTTTAATAACATAACATGTTGACTATCTATCCTGCCAATTTGCAACTTGTTTGTTTTATCATCTTTATTTATGTTATGTTACTCATTTGGTATTCATTTCATTAATTATACTACTACTAGTACTAGTAGTACTCCGTAATCCGTATGTATGTGATTATGACACCAAATGAAATGAAGTCAAACATTTGAGATCTGGGTAATTCATTGAGTTGTTGTACCAGTCTCAATCTCAATTGAGTTTAGCTCCTACAGGCTACATCAACTCCTTTAGCTTTGTTCTTGACGGAGTATCTACTTTTGCATCATCACTCTCTGAGTTAGGTCTTGAAACCTTCATAAGTATCAACTTGATATTATATATATTACTCCTATTAATGTCCATTTGTGGCCCTACCTCACTTGATACTTACCATCCATCACTCATCACACTATCTTTGTCTTTTCTCTCTCTCACTCATTCTTCATATTCTTTGCACTTTCCTTGCTCACTCATTATTATATTCACCTCTACTGTCTTTTCTATATCAGACCGTAGAGATTAAGGTCAAGATCGATTGTGAAGGATGCGAGAGAAAGGTGAGGAGGGCCGTCGAAGGGATGAAGGGAGTCACACAAGTCGACATCGAGCCTAAACTAAGCAAACTAACTGTTACTGGCTATGTGGAGCCCAACAAGGTGGTCGCCCGTGTTAAGCATAGGACTGGAAAGAGGGCTGAGCTGTGGCCTTACATGCCCTATGATGTCGTCGCTCACCCTTATGCACCCGGTGTTTATGACCGCAGAGCACCTGCCGGCTATGTCAGGAGGGCCGATGATCAACAGGTTAACCAGCTAGCTCGTATGAGCTCCACTGAGGTCCGCTACACCACCGCCTTTAGTGATGAGAATCCTGCTGCTTGTTCTATTATGTAATCACCAATGCTGCTTTCAGTATGATATGAATTTATTGTGTATGTCAAATTATTTTATTTGCTCATTATATTCGGGCAACCTGTGTATTATGCAATTCACTAGTTTGAGACATGAGGTGAGAACGCGGTCTAAACTGAGCTGTTTATTGTAATTCTGATTTAAATATTTGGGATCAAAGGGGACTGGCACTAAATTTATGTTAATTGCATCTCTCAATTTGTTGCTTGCTTGTTCCTTTGGGCAGTGGACACCAAAACTTCACATAACCGTTTGTATGCATATCTGGCTTAGACTGTGGAGGCTCCATCGCGGAACTCGTGGAGAGTATCCTCGACCCGGAGATCCATATGCAGGTACCTACGATGGAGGGAGAAAAGTGGGTTGATTTTTCTCGGTTTCGGTCTCATAATTCAGAGTAAAGAGCTCCAATATCTAACTGGACACTTGTTGCCATCGCTTATGATAGATAGGACATTTCGAGTCGAGCCAAAACTTCACATAACCGAGCCAAAGTGAGTCTACACCCTTTATTTACACACCCTTTAAAAAGAAGAACCCTTTGTACTAGACCTGGACATAGGGCCGGCCCAGAACCAGGGTTGGGGAGGAGGGATCCCGAGCCCGCACTGCGGGCCAGAGGCCAGAGGGTTACGGGTTGGGGCGGGACGGGCCGGGGAATTGGTGGTCCTGAACGTCCCGCTTGGGAAAAAATGATCAAAAATTGTTGCGGGGGGCAGGCTGGGGTGTGGGTCAGGGAGAATGGATCCTGGGCTCGGCCCGGCTTGGGGAGCGGGTTGGGCCGACCAGCATAGTGGGTTGGCGGGCTAGAAAGGATGAGGCCCGGCGACGAGGCCCGGCTAGCCCGCACAACTGTCCAGCTCTACCTTGTACTATTGTTTAGGAAGAGTTACCCATCCTTCCTCCCACTCACCTATTAATATACTCCGTATCTCCCTCACTAAATGTATTGAAATTTGTGCTGCTTTAAACCAAGTTCGATACGCTCGCGAATATTTCGAACTAAGCCAATGTTAGCTCGACTTTAGTCGTTAAGTTATAAAGCCGAGCTTGAGCCTGAACTAACCTCGCACAAGCCAAATTCGAGCTACTCGCGAGTTATCCCGTCTCGTTATCATTCCTAAATCCTAATTAGTGGTATTATTATTAATTAACAGTAAGTCTTGCTTAAGACGAATACGAATCAAGACAGACCAAATACTAGCTTATAAGGCTAGTAGCCTAATAGGGATAAAAAATATTGGCTTTTTTAGGCAATTTTAACATGTGATTTGTTATATATTTGATCCGTCACAACTTAAAAGACGGATAATGCATATTTTAAATTAGAATTTGTGATATACTAATCTCTTTCTGCCCCTAAATTTCAATTTCAATTTAAATTATTTAAATCACAGAAAACCAAGAACAAACAAAAACAATGGGATCCCTTCGTGCATCATCATCAATCTCAGATCTAAATCAAATCCAAAACGATGAAAATAAATGAACAGTAAAAACCCTCTTAATTCTCTTCAAATCCCAACAAATTTTCCTTAATTACTTCTTCAAACATTTTGATGTTCCTTTAAAAAAAAAGCATTTAGATATGTCACAAACATTAAAATTTACACAAACCCTAATCTCATCAAAAGGCACAATCTTTTTAACAGGGGCTGGAAAATCAGGGTTTGTTGCCCAGAAAATCTCACAAAGATTAGTATCTTTAGGAATTAAATATGGATTTTTATCCCCAGTTGATCCACTCCATGGAGATAGTGGAATTTTGACAAAAAGTGATGTTCTTGTTTTGTTTAGTAAGTCAGGAAAGAGTGAAGAATTGAACAAATCAGCAGCTTGTGCAAAGGCAAAAGGTGCTTTTTTGATTGGTGTGACATCTAATGAGGTTAATAATTTGATGGGTTTTGTTGATCTTCATATACATTTGCCTCTAGAGATGGAATTATGCCCATTTGATCTGGCTCCGGTTACTTCCGCCGCAATTCAGATGATTTTTGGAGATACTGTGGCTATTGCATTGATGAGTGCTAAGAATTTGAGTAGGGAGGAGTATGCTGCTAAGTGCTAATCATCCTGCTGGAAAGATTGGTAAAAGCCTCATTTTTAAGGTAGTTTTGATTGATCTTAGGGTTCTTTTTTATTTTTGAATATGATTGTTTATGATACTGTTTTTTTTATCACTCTTTAGTGTTGTTATTTTTTATTTTTTAGTGAATTCTAACTTTTCCTCGTCCCTTAAAGATTATCGGTACTCCATGATTATGAAATGGACCGTAATTCTCGTGTTAACGTCTCAGCGAGTGATATGATGAGGCTGCAGGGGTGGAGGTAAGGTTTATGAGGTAACTTATATTGGAGAAAGGGAGCTGGTTAGTGTGGGTCTGTGGCTTGTTTGTTTGGGTTTAGTGGAAGGTTTATACAGTATGCTTTAGGTTATTTTTATTATTTTGAGGAGACGACTGGCAACATTTTGATAAGCGGATTAGGTTATGTCCGGCATATGTTTCTGAGGAAATACACGGCTGCTTGATGTGTAGATAGTATGATCAATAATAGCAGTTGGCTGATGTGTGCGTTTATGTGACCTGGGTTGCCAGGATTGAAGGTATGGAGGAGTTTGCTCGTCGTGAGCATACTAAATGGGACCGTGTGTTATAAGGACAAGCTTGTTTATGAAGTTTCTGATGAGTAATTAGGGGCTGGAAACAAAATGTTACAAGGATAAACATCTCTTTGTAATGGACAAGACACAAGGGTGAGGACTGAGGAAGAGGAAGAGGAAGAGAGCCAAAAAGGAGAAGCCCAGTATTAGTCATGTGGGTTTGGCCTTTCTTCCATTTGCATTGTCGTCTAAAACATACGGACAAGCAACAAGTTGCTATGGGGCATAAATAGACCTGTCAAAAAGATCAGGTGAGTATGTAATTATGCGATCATTTGAATTCGGGTACAATATGGGTCATGTTTATTATGTGTATATGTAAAATCTAAACACCTTTAGGAAAAAAATATTTTTGGTTTCCGAATATCGCTGAAAACCGCTAATTTTGAAGGTTATTATCCACGGTTTTTGGGACAACTGGGTCTTGAAATAAAATGTCTATAATTCGCACTATAATATCTCTAAGACATATAATAATGACTCAGAATAACGAAATTGACATCTGATTTGAAATAAAGATAGTTTGGAGACCTTAAGACCACTTTTTAAACTTTGTCTACATCAGAGGAAACAAGAAGTATTCTCTGATTTTACTTTGTTTAAAGAAGAATACTAACATCCAATTGATTTTTATATACGTAACGGGTCTATAAATATCTTTAGGGAAAAAATATTTTTGGTTTAAGAATATCGCTGAAAACCGCTGATTTTCAAGATTATTATCCACGTAACGGGTCTATAAAGAGGGATACTAAAACCAATTGTTATTGATAGACTTAACGGGTCTATAAATATCTAAATTCGCACTGTAATATCCGTAAGACATATAATAATGACTCAGGATAACGAAATGAGCATCTGATTTAAAATAAAGATAGTTTGAAGACCTTAAAACCACTTTTCAGACCTTGTCTGTATTAGACGAAACAAATAGTAATCTCCGTTTTTAAGTTGTTTAAAGAGAGATACTAAATACAATTGTTATTTATAGACTTAACGGGTCTATAAACACCTTTAGGGAAAAAATATTGTTTGTTTCTGAATATCGCTTAAACCGCTAATTTTGAAGGTTATTATCCACGGTTTTTGGGACAACTGAGACTTGAAATAAAATGTCTATAATTCGCACTATAATATCTCTAAGACATATAATAATGACTCAGAATAACGAAATTGACATTTGATTTGAAATAGAGGTCTTTTGGAGACCTTAAAACCACTTTTCAGACCTTGTATGTATTAGAGGAAACAAGCACTCCCTCCTATTCACAATAACATTTCCCCTTTCCATTTTCATCTATTCACAATACCTTTCCTATTTACTTTTGATAAACTTTTATACTTATTTTAATCACATTACCCCACAACAATACCCACAATACTGATAATTTATCTTATTTTAATCATCTTACCTCACAACAATAATTATTTTAATCACTTCACCCTACAATAATACCCAATAATACATTCCCTCTCTCCAATTACCTCACCCCACCACAATACTTTATCTTATTTAATTACGTACCCTTAATTTTTGTTCATTCTTGAATGGGGAAAGTTATCCCGAATATGAGGGAGTAGTATTCTCCGTTTTTACGTTGTTTAAAGAGGGATACTAACATCCAATTGTTATTTATAGACGTAACGGGTCTATAAATATATTTTTAGGGAAAAATATTTTTGGTTTCCGAATATCGCTGAAAACCGCTAATTTTGAAGGTTATTATCCACGGTTTTTGGGACAACTGGGTCTTGAAATAAAATGTCTATAATTCGCACTATAATATCTCTAAGACATATAATAATGACTCAGAATAACGAAATTGACATTTGATTTGAAATAAAAATATTTTGGAGACCTTAATACCACTTTTCAGACCTTGTATGTATTAGAGGAAACAAGTAGTATTCTTCGTTTATACGTTGTTTAAAGAGGAATACTAACCTCCAATTGTTATTTATAGACGTAACGGGTCTATAAATACCTTTATGGTCTGTTTGGGAACATAGATTTCATTCACAAATCTGGATTTCAATCAAATAAGAAGTTTCGCAAATCAAAAGATTTGGATTTGAAAATATTTTGGATTTGATACAAATCCCTACCCATTGGATTTCAGCCCATATGAAATACGGCCCCTACCCCCCATCATTTCCAAATCCATAACTCTGAATGCTTTCTCCTCCCCTTCCCTGCTAATTGCTAACTCATATTCACCATCTTCAAAGTGTGAAACAATCAAGCCTTGATGACATTAATTTGAGATTAGAGATTTAAAAGCTCATACTCCAAAAATTTGGATTTTGGATTTCATATTTGAAAATACAAATTTCAAATTAAGCATTTCAAATAAAATCAAGGTTCCCAAACGCTACATTAAGGAAAAAAATATATTTGGATTCCGAATATCGCTAAAATCTGTGATTTTAAAGATTATTATCTACGGTTTTCGGGAAAACTGGGTCTTGAAATAAAATGTCTCTAAATTCGCACTGTAATATCTCTAAGACATATAATAATGACTCAGGATAACGAATTTAGCATCTGATTTGAAATACAGATATTTTGAAGACATTAAGACCACTTTTCAAACCTTGTCTGTATCAAAGGAAACAAGAAGTATTCTCTGTTTTTACGTTATTTAAAGAGAAATACTAACATCCAATTGCTATTTATAGACATAACGGGTCTATAAATATCGTGAAAAATATTTTTGGTTTCCGAATATCTCTGAAAACCGATGTTTTTCAAGGTTATAATCCACGTTTTTCGGGACAACTGGGCCTTGAAATAAAATGTCTCTAAATTCGCACTGTAATATCTTTAAGACATGTAATAAGGACCTAGGTTAAAGAAATTGGCATCTGATTTGAAATAAAGATAGTTTGGAGACCTTAATACTACTTTTTAGACTTTGTCTATATCAGAGTAAACAAGAAGTATTCTATGTTTTTACGTTGTTTAATGAGGGATACTAACATCCAATTGTTATTTATAGACGTAACGGGTCTATAAATATCTTTAGGGAAAAATAATTTTTGGTTTCCGAATATCGCTGAAAACCGCTGATTTCCAAGGTTATTATCCACGTTTTTCGGGACAACTGGACCTTGAAATAAAATGTCTCTAAATTCGCACTGTAATATCTATAAGACATATAATAAAGACTCAGGATAACGAAATTGTCATCTGATTTGAAATAAAGATAGTCTGGAGACCTTAAGACCACTTTTTAGACTTTGTCTGTATTAGAGAAAACAAGAAGTATTCTCTGATTTTACTCTGTTTAAAGAAGAATACTAACATCCAATTGATTTTTATATACGTAACGGGTCTATAAATATCTTTAAGGAAAAAATGTTTTTGGTTTCAGAATATCGCTGAAAACAGCTGATTTTCAAGGTTATTATCCACGTTTTTCGGGACAACCGGGCCTTGAAATAAAATGTCTCTAAATTCGCAATGTAATATCTCTAAGGCATATAATAATGACTCAGGATAACGAAATTGACATCTGATTTGAAATAAAGATATTTTAGAGACCTTAAGGCTTAAGATCACTTTTCAGACTTTTTCTCTATCAGAGAAAACAAGAAGTATTCCTTATTTTTACGTTGTTTAAAGAGAGATACTAACATTCAATTGTTATTTATAGACGTAACGGGTCTATAAATAACATTAGGGAGAAAATATTTTTGATTTCTGAATATCGCTGAAAACCGCTGCTTTTCAAGGTTATTATTCACGTTTTTCGGGATAACTGAGCCTTGAAATAAAAAATTTCTAAATCCGCACTGTAATATCTCTAAGACATATAATAATGATCCAGGATAACGAAATTGGCATCTGATTTGAAATAAAGATCGTTTGGAAACCCTAAAACCACTTTTCAGACCTTGTCTATATCTGAGGAAACAAGAAATAATCTTCGTTTTTACGTTTTTTAAAGAGGTATACTAATATCCAATTGTTATTTATATACGTAACGGGTCTATAAATATCTTTAGGGAAAAAATAATTTTAGATTTCGAATATCGCTGAAAACCGCTGATTTTAAAGGTTATTATCTACGTTTTTCGGGACAACTGGACTTTGAAATAAAATGACTCTAAATTCGCATTGTAATATCTCTAAGACATATAATAATGACTCAGGATAACGAAATTCGCATCTGATTTGAAATACGGATATTTTGGAGTCATAAAGATAGACCTGGCAAACGGGTCAACCGGGTCGGGTTCGGGTCGGGCCAGTTTGGGTCAGGTCAGTTCGGGTCTTTCGTTGATTCGGGTTAATTCGGGTCGGGTCGGGTTATTTCGGGTTTCGGGTTTGTTTCGGGTTAGTTGTCGGGTCCGTTTCGGGTCAACCGGGTCGGGTTATTTCGGGTCGGGTCATTTTCGGGTCAAAAAATAAGAGACAAAAAGCCATTTTAAGTCTTTTCGGTTCAATTAAAGTTATGTTTTGTCGGGTCATTTTCGGGTTGAGTGGTTTTGGATCGGGTTATTTTCGGGTCAGGTCAGCTACGGGTCAAGAAAGATCGGGTCATGTTCGGGTCGGGTCGGGTCTAATCGGGTTTCGGGTCACATTCGGGTGTTGTAGTTCGGGTCAATTTCGGGTCACGGGTCGGGTCATTCGGGTCGGGTCAATCGGGTCGGGTTGCTTTTGCCAGGTCTACATAAAGACCACTTTTCAAACCTTGTCTGTATAAGAGGAAACAAGAAGTATTCTCTGTTTTTACGTTGTTTAAAGAGAAATACTAACATCCAATTTCTATTTATAGACGTAACGGGTCTATAAATGTCTTTAGGGAAAAAATATTTTTTATTTCCGAATATCGCTGAAAACCGCTGCTTTTCAAGGTTATTATCTACGTTTTTCGGGATAACTGGACTTTGAAATAAAATACCTCTAAACTCGCACTGTAATATCTCAAAGACATATAATAATGACTCAGGATAACGAAATTCGCATCTTATTTGAAATACGGATATTTTGGAGACATTAAGAACACTTATTAGACCTTGTCTGTATATAAGAAAACAAGAAGTATTCTCTGTTTTTACGTTGTTTAAAGAGGGATACTAAAATCCAATTGTTATTTATAGACGTAACGGTTTATAAATACCTTTAGGGAAAAATATCTTTGGATTCCGAATATCGCTGAAAACCAGTGATTTTCAAAGTTATTTATTATCCATCCACGTTTTTCGGAACAACTGAACCTTGAAATAAAATCTCTCCAAATTCGTACTGTAATATCTCTAAGACATATAATAATGACTCAGGATAACGAAATTCGCATCTGATTTGAAATACGGATATTTTGGAGACATTATGACCACTTTTCAAACATTGTCTGTATAAGAGGAAACAGGAAGTATTCTCTGTTTTTACGTTGTTTAAAGAGAAATGCTAACATCAAATTTCTAATTATAGACGTAACGGGTCTATAAATATCTTTAGGGAAAAAATATTTTTGATTTCCGTATATCGCTGAAAACCACTGCTTTTCAAGGTTATTATTTACGTTTTTCGGGACAACTGGACTTTGAAATAAAATATCTCTAAATTCGCACTGTAATATCTTTAAGACATATAATAATGACTCAGGATAATGAAATTCGCATCTTATTTGAAATACGGATATTTTGGAGACATTAAGACCACTTTTCAGACCTTGTCTGTATAAGAGGAAACTAGATGTATTCTCTATTTTTACGTTGTTTAATGAGAAATACTAACATCCAATTTCTATTTATAGACGTGACGGGTCTATAAATATCTTTAGGGAAAAAATATTTTTGATTTCCGAATATCGCTGAAAACCGCTGCTTTTAAAGGTTATTATCAACGTTTTTCGGGTCAACTAGGCCTTTAAATAATATGTCTCTAAATTCGCACTGTAATTTCTCTAAGACATATAATAATGACTCAGGATAACGAAATTGACATCTGATTTGAAATAAAGTTATTTTGGAGACCTTAAGATCACTTTTCAAACCTTGTCTATATCAGAGAAAACAATAAGTATTCCCTTGTTTTTACGTTGTTTAAAGAGGGATACTAACATCTAATTGTTATTTATAGACGTAACGGGTCTATAAATACCTTTAGGAAAAAAAAGATTTGATTTCCGAGTATCGCTGAAAACCGCTGATTTTCAAGGTTATTATCCACGTTTTTCGGGACAACTGGGCCTTGAAATAAAATGTCTCTAAATACGCACTATAATATCTCCAAGAAATATAATAAATAATAATGACTCAAGATAACGAAATTGGCATCTAATTTAAAATAAAGATATTTTAGAGACCTTAAGACCACTTTTCAGACCTTGTATGTATCAGAGAAAACAAGAAGTAATCTCCGTTTTTACGTTGTTTAAAGAGGCATACTAAAATCCAATTGTTATTTATAGACGTAACGGTTTATAAATATCTTTTGGGAAAAATATTTTTGGATTCCGAATATCGCTGAAACCACTGATTTTCAAAGTTATTTTTTATCCATCCACGTTTTTCGGAACAACTGAACCTTGAAATAAAATCTCTCTAAATTCGCACTGTAATATCTCTAAGACATATAATAAATTAATAATGACTCAAGATAATAAAATTGGCATCTGATTTGAAATAAAGATAGTTTAGAGAACTTAAGACCACTTTTTAGACTTTGTCTATATCAGAGTAAACAAGAAGTATACTCTGTTTTTACGTTGTTTAAAGAGGCATACTAACATCCAATTGATATTTATATGCATAACGTGTCTATAAATACCTTTAAGGAAGAAATAGTTTTTGTTTTAGAATATCGCTGAACACCGCTGATTTTCAACGTTATTACCCACGTTTTTCGGGACAACTGGGCCTTGAAATAAAATGTCACTAAATTCGCACTGTAATATCTCTAAGACATATAATAATGACTCAGGATAACGAAATTGACATCTAATTTGAAATACAGATATTGTTTAGACATTAAGACCACTTTTCATACCTTGTCTGTAGTAGAGGTAACAAGAAGTAGACCTGGCAAAAGTAACCCGACCCGAATGACTCGACCCGTGACCTGAAATTAACCCGAACTACAACACCCGAATGTGACCCGAAACCCGATTGGACCCGACCAGACCCGAACATGACCTGATTTTTCTTGACCCGTAACTGACCCGACCCGAAAATAACCCGATTCAAAATCACTCAACCCGAAAATGACCCGACAAAACATAGCTTTAATTGAACCAAAAAGACTTAAAATGGCCTTTTGTATCTTATTCTTTGACCCGAAAATGACTCGACCCGAAATAACCCGACCTGGTTGACCCGAAACGAACCCGACAACAAACCCGAAACAAACCCGGAACCCGAAATAACCCGACCCGACCCGAATTAACCCGAAATCAACGAGAGACCAGAACTGACCCGACCCGAACTGGCCCGACCCGAACCCGATCCGATTGACCCGTTTGCCAGGTCTAACAAGAAGTATTCTCTTTTATTACGTTGTTTAAAGAGAAATACTAACATCCAATTTTTATTTATAGACGTAACGGGTCTATAAATATCTTTAGGGAAAAAATATTTTTGATTTCCGAATATCGCTGAAAACCGCTAATTTTCAAGGTTATTATCCACGTTTTTCGGGACAACTGAGCCTTGAAATAAATTCGTACTGTAATATCTCTAAGATATATAATAATGACTCAGGAATCAGGATAACGAAATTCGCATCTGATTTGAAATAAAGATAGTTTGGAGACCTTAAAACTACTTTTCAGACTTTGTCGATATCGGAGGAAACAAGAAATATTCTCTGTTTTTACGTAGTTTCAAAAGAGATACTAACATTCAATTGTTATTTTTAGACGTAACGGGTCTATAAATACCTTTAGGGTAAATTTATTTATGGTTTCCGAATCTCGCTGAAAAACGGTGATTTTCAAAGTGATTATCCACGTTTTTCGGGACAATTGGGCCTTGAAAATAATGTCTCTAAATTCGCACTGTAATATCTCTAAGACATATAATAATGACTCAGGATAACGAAATTGTTATCTGATTTGAAATAAAGATATTTTGGATACCTTAAGATCACTTTTCAAACCTTGTCTATATCAGATGAAACAAAAAGTATTCTCTATATTTACATTGTTTAAAGTGGGATACTAACATCCAAATACCGCTGATTTAAAATAGAGATATTTTAGAGACCTTAAGACCACTTTTCAGACCTTGTATGTATCGGAGAAAACAAGAAGTAATCTTCGTTTTTACGTTGTTTAAAGAGGCATACTAAAATCCAATTGTTATTTATAGACATAACGGTTTATAAATACCTTTAGGGAAAAATATTTTTGGATTCCGAATATCGCTGAAACCACTGATTTTCAAAGTTATTTATTATCCATCCACGTTTTTCGGAACAACTGAACCTTGAAATAAAATCTCTCTAAATTCGCACTGTAATATCTCTAAGACATATAATAAATTAATAATGACTCAAGATAATAAAATTGGCATCTGAATTGAAATAAACATAGTTTAGAGAACTTAAGACCACTTTTTAGACTTTGTCTATATCAGAGTAAACAAGAAGTATACTCTGTTTTTACGTTGTTTAAAGAGGCATACTAATATCCAATTGATATTTATTTGCATAACGGGTCTATAAATACCTTTAAGGAAGAAATATTTTTTGTTTTAGAATATCGTTGAACACCGCTGATTTTCAACGTTATTATCCACGTTTTTCGGGACAACTGGGCCTTGAAATAAAATGTTTCTAAATTCGCACTGTAATATCTCTAAGACATACAATAATGACAAAGGATAACGAAATTGACATCTAATTTGAAATACAGATATTGTTTAGACATTAAGACCACTTTTCATACCTTGTCTGTAGCAGAGGAAACAAGAAGTATTCTCTGTTTTTACGTTGTTTAAAGAGAAATACTAACATCCAATTTCTATTTATAGACGTAACGGGTCTATAAATATCTTTAGGGAAAAAATATTTTTGATTTCCGAATATCGCTGAAAACCGTTGATTTTCAAGGTTATTATCCACGTTTTTCGGGACAACTGGGCCTTGAAATAAATTCGTTTGGAGACCTTAAAACCACTTTTCAGACTTTGTCTATATCGGAGGAAACAAGAAATATTCTCTGTTTTTACGTTGTTTCAAAAGGGATACTAACATTAAATTGTTATTTTTAGACGTAACGGGTCTATAAAAACCTTTAGGGTAAATTTTTTTTTGGTTTCCGAATCTCGCTGAAAAACGCTGATTTTCAAAGTTATTATCCACGTTTTTCGGGACAACTGGGCCTTGAAATAAAATGTCCCTAAATTCGAACTTTAATATCTCTAAGACATATAATAATGACTCAGAATAACGAAATTGGCATTTGATTTGAGACCTTAAGACCACTTTTCAGACCTTGTAAATATTAGAGAAAACAAGTACTCCCTCCTGTTCTCAGTAACATTCCTCCTTTCCATTTTCATCTATTCACAATACCTTCCCTCCTTTTCTCAATATCATATAATAATAACTCAGAATAACGAAATTGACATTTGATTTGAGACCTTAAGACCACTTTTCAGACATTGTAAGTATTAGGGGAAGTATTTTCTGGATGTTTTAAGATGAATACTAACATCCAATTTCTATTTATAGACGTAACGGGTCTATAAATACCTTTAGGGAAAAAATATTTTTGATTTTCGAATATCCCTGAAAACCGCTTATTTTTAAGGTTATTATCCACGTTTTTCGGGACCACTGGACCTTGAAATAAAATGTCTCTAAATTCGCACTGTAATATCCCTAAGACATATAATAATGACTCAGGATAACGAATCGACATCTGATTTGAAATACCGATATTTTGGAGACATTAAAACCACTTTTCAGACTTTGTCTGTATTAGAGGAAACAAGAAGTATACTCTGTTTTTACGTTGTTTAAAGAGGCATACTAACATCCAATTGATATTTATATGCATAACGTGTCTATAAATACCTTTAAGGAAGAAATATTTTTTGTTTTAGAATATCGCTGAACACCGCTGATTTTCAACGTTATTATCCACGTTTTTCGGGACAACTGGGCCTTGAAATAAAATGTCACTAAATTCGCACTGTAATATCTCTAAGACATATAATAATGTCTCAGGATAACGAAATTGACATCTAATTTGAAATACAGATATTGTTTAGACATTAAGACCACACAAGAAGTATTCTCTTTTATTACGATGTTTAAAGAGAAATACTAACATCCAATTTTTATTTATAGACGTAACGGGTCTATAAATATCTTTAGGGAAAAAATATTTTTGATTTCCGAATATCGCTGAAAACCGCTAATTTTCAAGGTTATTATCCACGTTTTTCGGGACAACTGAGCCTTGAAATAAATTCGTACTGTAATATCTCTAAGACATATAATAATGACTCAGGAATCAGGATAACGAAATTCGCATCTGATTTGAAATAAAGATAGTTTGGAGACCTTAAAACCACTTTTCAGACTTTGTCAATATCGGAGGAAACAAGAAATATTCTCTGTTTTTACGTAGTTTCAAAAGGGATACTAACATTCAATTGTTATTTTTAGACGTAACGGATCTATAAATACCTTTAGGGTAAATTTATTTATGGTTTCCGAATCTCGCTGAAAAACGGTGATTTTCAAAGTTATTATCCACGTTTTTCGGGACAATTGAGCCTTGAAAATAATGTCTCTAAATTCGCACTGTAATATCTCTAAGACATATAATAATGACTCAGGATAACGAAATTGTCATCTGATTTAAAATAAAGATAGTTTAGAGACATTAAGACCACTTTTCAGACCTTGTCTATATCAGATGAAACAAAAAGTATTCTCTATATTTACATTGTTTAAAGTGGGATACTAACATCCAATTGATATTTATATACGTAACGGGTCTATAAATACCTTTAGGGAAAAAATATTTTTGATTTCCGAATAACGATGAAAACCGCGCGCTGATTTTCAAAGTTATTATCCACGTTTTTCGGGACAACTGGGCCTTGAAATAAAATGTCCCTAAATTCGAACTTTAATATCTCTAAGACATATAATAATGACTCAGAATAACGAAATTGGCATTTGATTTGAGACCTTAAGACCACTTTTCAGACCTTGTAAATATTAGAGAAAACAAGTACTCCCTCCTGTTCTCAGTAACATTCCTCCTTTCCATTTTCATCTATTCACAATACCTTCCCTCCTTTTCTCAATATCATATAATAATAACTCAGAATAACGAAATTGACATTTGATTTGAGACCTTAAGACCACTTTTCAGACATTGTAAGTATTAGGGGAAGTATTTTCTGGATGTTAGAATACTAACATCCAATTTCTATTTATAGACGTAACGGGTCTATAAATACCTTTAGGGAAAAAATATTTTTGATTTTCGAATATCCCTGAAAACCGCTTATTTTTAAGGTTATTATCCACGTTTTTCGGGACCACTGGACCTTGAAATAAAATGTCTCTAAATTCGCACTGTAATATCCCTAAGACATATAATAATGACTCAGGATAAAGAAATTGGTATCTGATTTGAAATACCGATATTTTGGAGACATTAAAACCACTTTTCAGACTTTGTCTGTATTAGAGGAAACAAGAAGTATTCTTTGTTTTTACGTTGTTTAAAGATGAATACTAACATCCAATTTCTATTTATAGACGTAACGGGTCTAGAAATACCTTTAAGGAAAAAATTATTTTTAATTTCCGAATATCGCTGAAAACCGCTGATTTTCAAGGTTATTATCCACATTTTTCGGGACAACTGGACCTTGAAATAAAATGTCTCCAAATTCGCACTGTAAGATCCTTAAAACATATAATAATGACTCAGGATAACGAAATTGACATCTGATTTAAAATAAAGATAGTTTGGAGACCTTAATACCACTTTTCAGTTCTTGTCTATATCGGAGAAGCAAGAATTAATCTCCGTTTTTACGTTTTTTAAAGAGGGATGCTAACTTCCAATTGTTATTTATAGACATAACGGGTTTATAAATATCTTTAGATAAAAATATTTTTGGTTTCCGAATATCGCTGAAAACCCTGCTTTTCAAGGTTATTATCCACGTTTTTAGGGACAAATGGGCCTTGAAATAAAATGTCTTTAAATTTGCACTGTAATATATATATGACACATAATAATGACTCAGGATTTTGAAATAGGCATCAGATTTGAAATAAAGATAGTTTGGAGACTTTAAGACCACTTTTAAGACCTTGTCTAAATCGGAGGAAACAAGAAGTAAATTCCGTTTTTACGTTGTTTAAAGAGGGATACTAAAATCCCGTTTCTATTTATAGACGTAACGGGTCTATAAATACCTTTAGGGAAAAATTAATTTTGATTTCCGAATATCGCTGAAAACCGCTGATTTTAAAGGTTATTATCCACGTTTTTCGGGACAACTGGGCCTTGAAATAAAATGTCTCTAAATTCGCACTGTAATATCTCTAAAGCATATAATAATGACCGAGGATAACGAAATTGGCATCTGATTTTAAATACGAATATTTTGGACTTTGGAGACATTAAGACCACTTTTCAGACTCAGTCTGTATTAGAGGAAACAAGAAGTATTCTCTGTTTTTACCTTGTTTAAAGATGAATACTAAGATCCAATTTTTATTTATAGACGTAACGGGTCTACAAATACCTATAGGGAAAAATAATTTTGATTTCCGAATATCGCTGAAAATCGTTGTTTTTCAAGGTTATTCACGTTTTTCGGGACAACTAGGCCTTGAAATAAATGTCTCTAAATTCGCACTTTAATATCTCTAACACATATAATATTTACTCAAGATAACGAAATTGGCATCTGATTTGAAATACGGATATTTATGAGACATTAAGACCACTTTTCAGACCTTGTCTGTATTAGAGGAAATAAGAAGTATTCTCTGTTTTTACGTTGTTTAAGGAGGAATACTAACATCCAATTTCTATTTATAAACGTAACGGTTCTATAAATACCTTTAGGGAAAAATATTTTTGATTTCCGAATATCGCTGAAAACCGCTGTTTTTCAAGGTTATTATCAACGTTTTTCGGGACAACCGGGCCTTAAAATAAAATGTCTCTAAATTCGCAATGTAATATCTCTAAGACATATAATAATGACTCAGGATAACGAAATAGGCATCTGATTTGAAATAAAGATCGTTTGGAAACCCTATAACCACTTTTCAGACCTTGTCTATATCTGAGGAAAAAAGAAATAATCTTCGTTTTTACGTTGTTTAAAGAGGGATACTAATATCCAATTGTTATTTATAGACGTAACGGGTCTATAAATATCTTTAGGGAAAAAATATTTTTAGATTTCGAATATCGCTGAAAACCGCTGATTTTAAAGATTATTATGTACGTTTTTCGGGAAAACTTGACTTTGAAATAAAATGACTCTAAATTCACACTGTAATATCTCTAAGACATATAATAATGACTCAGAATAACGAAATTCGCATCTGATTTGAAATACGGATATTTTGGAGACATTAAGACCACTTTTCAAACCTTGTCTGTATAACAGGAAACAAGAAGTATTCTCTGTTTTTACATTGTTTAAAGAGAAATACTAACATCCAATTTCTATTTATAGACGTATTTTTCGGGACAACTGGACTTTGAAATAAAATACCTCTAAATTCGCACTGTAATATCTCAAAGACATATAATAATGACCCAGGATAACAAAATTCGCATCTTATTTGAAATACGGATATTTTGGAGACATTAAGACCACTTTTCAGACCTTGTCTGTATAAAAGAAAACAAGAAGTATTCTCTGTTTTTACGTGTTTTAAAGAGGGATACTAAAATCCAATTGTTATTTATAGACATAACGGTTTGTAAATACCTTTAGGGAAAAATATTTTTGGATTCCGAATATCGCTGAAAACCACTGATTTTCAAAGTTATTTATTATCCATCCACGTTTTTCGGAACAACTGAACCTTGAAATAAAATCTCTCTAAATTCGCAATGTAATATCTCTAAGACATATAATAATGACTCAGGATAACGAAATTCGCATGTGATTTGAAATACGGATATTTTGGAGACATTAAGACCACTTTTCAAACATTGTCTGTATAAGAGGAAACAAGAAATATTCTCTGTTTTTACGTTGTTTAAAAAGAAATGCTAACATCAAATTTCTAATTATAGACGTAACGGGTCTATAAATATCTTTAGGGAAAAAATATTTTTGATTTCCGAATATCGCTGAAAACCACTGATTTTTAAGGTTATTATCCACGTTTTTCGGGACAACTGGACCTTGAAATAAAATGTCTCTAAATTCGCACTGTAATATCCCTAAGACTTATAATAATGACTCAGGATAACGAAATCAACATCTGATTTGAAATACCGATATTTTGGAGACATTAAAACCACTTTTCAGACTTTGTCTGTATTAGAGGAAACAAGAAATATTCTTTGTTTTTACGTTGTTTAAAGATGAATACTAACATCCAATTTCTATTTATAGACGTAATGGGTCTATAAATATCTTTAGGGAAAAAAATATTTTTGATTTCCGAATATCGCTGAAAACCACTGCTTTTCAAGGTTATTATTTACGTTTTTCGGGACAACTGGACTTTGAAATAAAATACCTCTAAATTCGCACTGTAATATCTCTAAGACATATAATAATGACTCAGGATAACAAAATTCGTATCTTATTTGAAATACGGATATTTTGGAGACATTAAGACCACTTTTCAGACCTTGTCTGTATAAGAGGAAACAAGAAGTATTCTCTGTTTTTACGTTGTTTAAAGAGAAATACTAACATCCAATTTCTATTTATAGACGTAACGGGTCTATAAATATCTTTAGGGAAAAAATATTTTTGATTTCCGAATATCGCTGAAAACCGCTGCTTTTCAAGGTTATTATCAACGTTTTTCGGGACAACTGAGCCTTTAAACAAAATGTCTCTAAATTCGCACTGTAATATCTCTAAACCACATAATAATGACTCAGGATAATGAAATTGACATCTGATTTGAAATAAAGATATTTTGGATACCTTAAGATCACTTTTCAAACCTTGTCTATATCAGAGAAAACAATAAGTATTCCCTGTTTTTACGTTGTTTAAAGAGAGATACTAACATCCTATTGTTATTTATAGACGTAACGGGTCTATAAATACCTTTAGGGAAAAAAAAATTTGATTTCCGAATATCGCTGAAAACCGCTGATTTTCAAAAGGTTATATCCACGTTTTTCGGGATAACGGGGCCCTGAAATAAAATGTCTCTAAATACGCACTATAATATTTCCAAGACATATAATAAATAATAATGACTCAGGATAACGAAATTGACATCTGATTTAAAATAGAGATATTTTAGAGACCTTAAGACCACTTTTCAGATCTTGTATGTATCAAAGAAAACAAGAAGTAATCTCCGTTTTTACGTTGTTTAAAGAGGCATACTAAAATCCAATTGTTATTTATAGACGTAACGGTTTATAAATACCTTTAGGGAAAAATATTTTTGGATTCCGAATATCGCTGAAACCACTGATTTTCAAAGTTATTTATTATCCATCCACGTTTTTCGGAACAACTGAACCTTGAAATAAAATCTCTCTAAATTCGCACTGTAATATCTCTAAGACATATAATAAATTAATAATGACTCAAGATAATTAAATTGGCATCTGATTTGAAATAAACATAGTTTAGAGAACTTAAGACCACTTTTTAGACTTTGTCTATATCAGAGTAAACAAGAAGTATACTCTGTTTTTACGTTGTTTAAAGAGGCATACTAACATCCAATTGATATTTATTTGCATAACGGGTCTATAAATACCTTTAAGGAAGAAATATTTTTTGTTTTAGAATATCGTTGAACACCGCTGATTTTCAACGTTATTATCCACGTTTTTCGGGACAACTGGGCCTTGAAATAAAATGTTTCTAAATTCGCACTGTAATATCTCTAAGACATACAATAATGACAAAGGATAACGAAATTGACATCTAATTTGAAATACAGATATTGTTTAGACATTAAGACCACTTTTCATACCTTGTCTGTAGCAGAGGAAACAAGAAATATTCTCTGTTTTTACGTTGATTAAAGAGGAATACTAACATCCAATTGTTATTTATAGACGTAACGGGTCTATAAATACCTTTAGGGAAAAAATATTTTTTGTTTCAGAATATCGCTGAAAACCATTGATTTTCAAGGTTATTATCCACGTTTTCGGAACAACCGGGCCTGCACTGTAATATCCCAAAAAAATATAATAATGAATCAGGATAACGAAATTGGCATCTGATTTGAAATAAAGATAGTTTGGAAACCTTAAGACCACTTTTCAGACCATTTTTATATCGGAGGAAACAAGAAGTAATCTCCGTTTTTACGTTGTTTAAAGAGGGATACTAACATTCAATTGTTATTTATAGACGTAACGGGTCTATAAATATATTCAGGGAAAAAATATTTTTGGATTCCGAATATCGCCGAAAACCGCTGATTTTAAAGGTTATTTTATCCACGTTTTTCGGGACATTTGGGCCATGAAATAAAATGTCTATAAATTCGCACTGTAATATCTCTAAGACATATAATAATGACATAGGATAACGAAATTGACATCTTATTTTAAATACGGTTATTTTGGATACGATAAGACCACTTTTCAGGCTTTGTCTGTATAAGAGGAAACAAGAAGTATTCTCTGTTTTTACGTTGTTTAAAGAGAAATACTAACAGTCAATTTCTATTTGAAGACGTAACGGGTCTATAAATATCTTTAGGGAAAAAATATTTTTGATTTCCGAATATCGCTGAAAACCGCTGCTTTTCAAGGTTTTTATCCACGTTTTTCGGGACAACTGTGCCTTTAAATAAAATGTCTCTAAATTCGCACTGTAATATCTCTTAGACACATAAGAATGACTCAGGATAACAAAATTGGCATCTGATTTGAAATAAAGATATTTTGGAGATCTTAAGATCACTTTTCAAACCTTGTCTATATCAGAGAAAACAAGAAGTATTCCCTGTTTTTACGTTGTTTAAAGAGGGTTATTAACATCCAATTGCTATTTATAGACGTAACGGGTCTATAAATACCTTTAGGAATAATAAATTTTATTTCCGAATATCGCTGAAAACCGGTGATTTTCAAGGTTTTTCACTTAACTCTTGTACATAGGAGATGAGATTTTTTTTACGGCAAATTTATAAGCTGTTTTTTTCACTCATCTAACTATTCGGTTTAATTTATCACCCCTATAAAATGAATAAAAAAATTAGGAGATCTATTTAATACGTTACATAGAAATTCAACATTTTCTCTTAGAAGCCTAAAAGTATTCTTAACGAATCACACGTAGAGAGATTGATAACACACATAAAGTTAATGGTATCATTTCTTACAACCAACACAGTCCTCAGTTCTTGGGGCGGAAGCTATTTGTTTAGCCTTACATCCGTCCCAAGGTATCATTTCTAATACATCCGTGGGGCAAGCTCGAACACATTGAGTACAGCCTATACATGTATCATAAATCTTTACTGAATGTGACATAGGATCTTTAATTTTTTTAATTTCATTAAGTTGAATTTTCGATCTAGTTATCTCTAGTTATAATTATAATAAAGTAAATATAAAAATACCAGACGAATCAATGATTTCCCAGAATTTTTTTAAGCTATTTACTTCTGGCTTGGATTGGCGACTTATTAAAATAAATATAAACCGGGTCCAAAATACTTTGACTTCTTACATTTGAAATTTAAATTTTTACCTTAAAGTTCGATTCTAAATAGAACTTCAAATTATAATTTCTATTTATATATAATATATTTAGAATAATATAGAGAATAAAAAAAAGACTATTTATTCAATAAATTCGATTGATTGATACGAGTTGATTTTCTGTTACGATAAATTGAAGAAACAATAGCAAGCCCAATAGCTGCTTCAGCGGCTGCAATAGCTATAACAAAAATTGAGAAAATATTTCCCTTTAATTGGCGACTATTATCCACGTTTTTCGGGACAACTGGGCCTTGAAATAAAATGTCTCTAAATTCGCACTTTAATATCCCTAAGACATATAATAATGACTCAGGATAACGAAATCGGCATCTGATTTGAAATACCGATATTTTGGAGACATTAAGACCACTTTTCAGACTTTGTCTGTATTAGAGGAAACAAGAAGTATTCTCTGTTTTTACGTTGTTTAAAGATGAATACTAACATCCAATTTCTATTTATAGACGTAACGGGTCTATAAATACCTTTAGGGAAAAAATTCTTTTTGATTTCCGAATATCGCTGAAAACCGCTGATTTTTAAGGTTATTATCCACGTTTTTCGGGACAACTGGGCCTTGAAATAAAACGTCTCTAAATTCGCACTGTAATATCTCTAAAACATATAATAATGACTCAGGATAACGATTTTGGCATCTGATTGATATTTTGGAGACATTAAGACCACTTTTCAGACCCCGTCTGTATTAGAGAAAACAAGAAGTATTCTCTGTTTTTACGTTGTTTAAAGATAAATACTAAGATCCAATTTCTATTTATAGACGTAACGGGTCGATAAATACCTTTAGGGAAAAAATATTTTTAATTTCCGAATAACGCTGAAAACCGCTGATTTTTAGGTTATTATCTACGTTTTTTGGGACAACTGGGTCTTGAAACAAAATGTCTCTAAATTCGCACTGTAATATCCCTAAGACATATAATAATGACTCAAGATAACGAAATTGGCATCTGATTTGAAATACCGATATTTTGGAGACATTAAGACCACTTTTCAGATCTATTCTGTAGCAGAGGAAATAAGAAGTATTCTCTGTTTTTACGTTGTTTAAAGAAGAATACTAACATCCAATTTCTATTTATAAACGTAACGGGTCTATAAATATCTTTAGGGAAAAATATTTTTGATTTCCGAATATCGCTGAAATTTGCAGTTCTTCAAGGTTATTATCCATGTGTGACAACCCTCGCGAATGCGGAAATATAAAACGTACAAGCATGTGAAATATATAGCGGAAATATGAAGTTTTTAAAACTTTTATACATGCGAGGAAAGAATACGAGGAGTGTCATATATTACAAACTAAAGTACGAATTATACTACATCAAGAGACGAGGTCTCTCCAAAAGTTAGCAAGTAAAAGTGTTTAGCAAACAAGCTAAAATCGTCTACAGGTGTTTTAAATCCAGGGACAATGCCCGCTAGCTCACACCCGAACCCAAAATGTCAAGCAAAAAGTCATCCATGCAAGCAACCTGTTCATTCATGAAAAACATGAACGCCACAATCAGTGGGGAGTAACTCCGGGTTCTCCCAGCCATATCACATTAAACGTACATAGAAGGAAATACAAAAGTAGAGCATGCATACAATATAGATATACATGTGAGATACGATAAGAATAGATAGGCAATTCAATATATAATGATAAGAGCATAGAATTACAAGTCCGAATCCACCATGTTATACAAAGACTCGGGGAAGACACTCTTAGGCAACCGAATACGCTCACTAGGGCTTGCATCTCACCGTTAGCGGTATAAGTTTGATAAGATTGAGACTCGACAAACAAACCATGCCAAGTCATGCGATTACCATGATTAAATCCATCATGTTATCATCCATTCAAACAACCCAATACATAGACGGTGCCCAATCATGCAATGACCATGAATAATATCATGAAATCACGCATTCAAGAACGACGAAACAAGACGACATCTCTCACGGTAAATGAAACGCACTAGCACCGTGTACATGGCAAGTATGATTAAAAGGCATCCACGAGATCACATTTCCCTGAACGCATACACGATCACATTTCGTATATGTAGACTAGGGATGGCAACGGGTCGGGTCTGGGTCGGGTCCACCCAGACCCAGACCCGGACCCGTGATGTCCATATTGGACCCATACCCGACCCAAACCCGCAAGGGTCCAAAATTTGGAGACCCATACCCATACCCGGCGGGTCTGGGTCGGGTCCGGGTCTACCCGCGGGTCCGATTCTCAATAAATTCACCAAGCAAATCGAGTACATAACAATAAAAAAAATGAAATTCATGTTTCTATATCCCAAAAAGAAACTCATACTAATACAACTCTATTATCCCGCTTTTATCTTTGCTATAAAGTCAAATTTACGTCGCAAAGTAATTAGAAACACAAAGAGAAGATCAAAATTAATTTTCTACCCACGTATATATATGTACAAGAATCAATTATCATACTTGAAAGCGTCAATGGATGACCGTCTTCCGTTGCTGGTAGACGGTGGTCGCCGGCCAGAGTCTATGGCGGAGTGGTGGACTGGTGGTTGTTTGGTCCGCCGCTTGTGTGAAGTTAGGGTCTGACTAATAGGGTGGTGTGTGGGTTGTTTGTGAGATTGGGGGTTTTATGGAGGAAGGAAAGAGAAGGAATTCAGTGGGTTTGTTTTTCATACAAACAAAATGTATGTCAGTATAAAAAGCTACCTTTATTTGATTGGGTTTTACACTTTTTTATTTAACCGAGGGTCTACGGGTCGGGTCCGGGTCCCGTAACTCATACCCAGACCCGGACCCGAAATAATTTTAGAGGACCCATATCCAATGGGTCTAAAAAATTGAGACCCAAACCCGCCCCATTCGGGTCCGACCCGTCGGGTCTGGGTCGGGTCCTAGACCCACTGCCATTCCTAATGTAGACTAATTTCCTCCTGGTAGGAACGATAATAAAATGGCTTCTAATCTAAACCTCGCCAGATTCTCGGAATCACGTTTTCCGATTCGACATGCGATAAATGTTTCGCATCCAAGACTCGGTCTTACAAAGACGCCGAGTACCCCAAATTCGGTAGATCAATTCACGAAAGAGGCGGAAAAGAGCTCAAGCCTCATAACAAGCGGTACGCTACATGCAAATAACACCACCTCGCAAGTACACAACATTTGACGGCCGGGTCGATCAACGCATAGCGTTCAACTCCCAACAACGTCGTCGTATGCCCACTAACACATGCATTTAAGCAGTAGGATCCCTCCCCGTTCCGACATTCCAGCCTTACGAACGTGGAGGTAGCCAAGGGAATGAGAGTACAAAGCACAAGACAAAATAGTGCTCAAACCGTATCATTTGTAAAAACCGACTCAAAGTGGGACATAGCAAAAACCGTCACAAAACATGTGATACAAGCGAATGAAATGTCATATATCCAAAACATGAATATTAGAAGTCACTACGTAAAATTATACGATAAACGGATCATGCGAACTATTATAATTTACGAGTTTTAGAAATTATATGAAAAACATACAGCCGTGTTCCAGGCCGGTCATGAGGGAGGCGGCCGGTACCCCGGCTCGGAGCACAACTAAACACAAAACACAAGTTTGGAAACTAACTAAAACAAGGGTCCACTTCAAACGGTCATAACTAGAGTTATAGGTATGCAAATACAAAAATTCCAAGTCGAGGTGATAGCTTATCCTCTTACGGTTCCAACGAATGGTCACTAGCCCAAAACAAGCACGTAACGAAGGAGATATGATCATTCTACGAAAAAGGGTCGGAGCAGTGAATTCCCAGCCGGCCACTGAACCGGCAGCCGGTTCTTCGGCCAGGACTACATCCTACCCGAGAACAACATACACAAGTTCAATCATTTTCAATTCTCATATTTAACTTCTATCAACTATCAACAATCAATAATCATCATCAACAATCATCAACTAACAACAATCATCATCAATAACTCAATTCCTAAGCTTACTAATCATATTCTAAATACGAATTCTAACATATAAATCATATAAAACACGTAAATGATATCGAGTAACCCTTCACCGTTACCTTTACGCGTCTTTAATCGATTCTAAACCTTCCTATTCTCCACCTACATACAATTAGATAATAAAAGACGAATATCATTCACCTTGAGAAAGACGGATAATTTAAAAAGCGAGAAAGACGGTAATTTTATTACCAATACGGATAGAGGAAGGTAAGAGGGGAAGAATGAGACGAACTTACGTGAATTTAGGCAAAGAACGAAAGAGCTACGATGATTTCAAGATCGGAAAGTTTATGGAGGCAAGGGTTTTGATTTTTGCTTAAGGAAGAAGTAAGGGTTTTGGTTTGTGTTGAATGAAATAGATTAAGGGAGTATGAGGTATTTATGGGGAAAAGTCAACAAAAGTCAAACTCGCCTTAAGACGGGATTCTCATGGAATCTCGCGGAAATT
Source organism: Heliosperma pusillum (assembly GCA_022085475.1). Classification (NCBI taxonomy): domain Eukaryota; kingdom Viridiplantae; phylum Streptophyta; class Magnoliopsida; order Caryophyllales; family Caryophyllaceae; genus Heliosperma; species Heliosperma pusillum. The sequence continues at coordinate 178,965 of JAIUZE010002241.1, forward strand.
CCAAATACAAACTCGGAAATTCTAAATTCGACTCGGAACATAAAATTCTATATTAAAACTTAAATTTGCTGAAACGTATCCGTAAAATATTTTCACTAGAAAAATAGGGTACATTTCCGGGTGTTACAATCACCCCACCTTTTAAAAAGTTTCGTCCTCGAAACTTGAGAGTAGAAAACAAAAGTATCAAGGACAAGAATCGGTTTTAAAAATTTAACAAGAAAGCTTTTACAAGGAAACATTTATGAAACGAGGTTCTTCTCGAAAAGGGTTTAAGGAGAATTTTCATAAGAGCGAAACTCTATTTACGGATCACAAGAATGCTCGTCGCGAACGAGAACTCCAATTATCCAAAATCAAATCAATGTCGAATTAGTGAAATCGAAATTCAGAACAACGTTAGTAAGTGCAGGACTAGTTATCAGACGTCTCCAATAACAAGTGCAAACATCCAACCAAACGCAAAATCCAAATATAAAAGCGAAAGAAATCTATTTTCTCCAAAAAGGAGGTACAAAACCCCTCTTTAGACTTCTTTGAAAAGTTAAATTAGGAAAGCAATATGGAAATTCGAAGGTTTTCTCAAAGATAAAGTCAAAATAACACGACATTACACGTACATAGAGCGACTCGAACATAAAGTTCACAAATCACGATAAAAAAATATATACAAAACACGCAAAAACAAAACAAATCAAACTCTTAGGGATATGAAGAATCACGATGAAGTCGGCACGAAGATCTACAAGAACTCGATAGTACTAACTCTACTGATACTCTAATCCTCAAGAGAATGCAATTTACCCAATTTGCAACTCATCATTTTCAATCATCAGAATTCTTACAAAAATATTTCAAAATCCTGAAACTTCGAGTAACAAATCCCAAATATTCGAATCCAATTAGAATCTACTAAGGTCCATCGGCACGGTAGACTCCACAACTAACAATCCACATGAAAGATTCATTACATACTCTAATCTTCTTAGTTTCATCAAATCTCTTACTAGAAACCACCAACAAAATATTTATCTAGGGAAACATGATCACTAACAACCACAAGGTAAAGAGACTCTCCATGAAATCCTTTAATCCATTTTACTTCAAACACATTATCCTAAATTTACAATGAACTTTCTCATCCTCAAAAGTCAAAACACAATCCACGCAACAAACATAATTATCTAGGATCCAACTAGCCTCATCCAAAGTCTCACGACAAAGGAAAATCCACAATCCATTATCGGTTATAAGGATTCTTTAATATGCCATAACATCCTTAATTCGATCATTACTACACTCGAAGCCGCAAGTATAAATAGTCACATTAGCAAACTATGGTGGTTATATTCCTCAAGATAAATGAGTTCACCATTCTACTCTATATTCCATAACAACTGAGCACTCATTGTCCAAAGCTTGCAACGAACATTTCTCAATCTCAAACTATGATTCCTTAAGAATAAAAGAGAATTACTAATTCCAAACCACAAATGGTCAATCACTTGGCAATCAGACCATCATTCAAATCATATAGCTCATCTAAAATCAATATGAATCGATTTTCATTTACGACAATACTCCTCAAACCTTGGGTACCTACTCAATTACCCTAAAGCAAAGTCTCTTTTAGAATTCACCAATTAGAGACATCTAATTCCCAAATGACATACCAAGCAACCGTTATAGTACCCAACAACAACGAACTATTATCATGATCAACTCAATTCTCAAAATAACACTACAATACCAAGCTCCGAATCTAGAACCACTAAGGGAGGATACATTATCACTATTAGGATTCATCCTAGAGCTTAAGTCCTATTTCCCATGATCAAATACAACATGAAATTTGGTAAATCCAAATACACATATTCTAACTAAAGAATCCCACAATACATTACAATTATTCTCTGAACCTTACAAACGGAATATCCAGTTCACTAAGGAAAAGATCAAGCGGCAACGAGATAGGAAACGATAAGAAATCTCAAGGAGAATGCGAGAATAAAATCAGGCACGAGATTAAAAGAGAGGAACGCTGAAAATAACGAGGCCAAGAAAGAGACAAAGCAGATATTAGAGTCATGAAGATATCTGAGTAAGAAAGAAGATACGAGCATGCGATTTCTTAAAGATCAATCTTGACAAAAACATTCAAGAATGGAAATGAAAAGGGATGATGGCACAAGTAAAGGTTTAAGGTTTAATCCACAAAATTTCTCGTTTCAGGCTTAGGGTGATAGTAAAGCAAGTCATCCCGATTACAAAGGTCTCTTACAAGGGACCATCGTACCACAATTCGTCAAAGTAAGGTACACCTAGATTTAACAACTCGATTACAACCCAATTCATCCGCCCTTTCATATAACACGGATTCCCAATTACGGAATTGCAACTCAAGCATAGTAACATTCTCTCCACTCCATAATTTGACACATTCCCAAAGGTTTCAAAAACCGAAGAACCAATAAGGAATTTTCCATACTAATCTCTTTTCAACTCCTACGGCCACAAGGTAGAACACCGAACAAAACGTCATTATCAACATCATATAGCCCACGAGTTCATTAATAACAAAGTACAACCTCAAGTCAAACATCATCATTAACGTCCCAAGGTATTTCCATCCTAGCTCACATTATCGAATCTCGCTCATATCTATAATCCTCAAGCAATATGATTCAACTTACAACGAAACCTTACTACTTCAAACAAGTCTCCGATACCATAAGATAAGATCATATCTTTAAATCCAAGAACTATAGCCAAATGCTTTTCCACCAAGCCGATACTCACAAACACACAATAGGAAACCACAAGACGTCACTTAACCTCAAAAGTATTTCGCACCTCAAGATATCATTCAAAACTTCTTATTTACACCAATTAGACCTATCATAAGCATGGTCTTTAAACCAATACTAAACTTCTAAGTCCAAAAGACTAAATTACTAATGAGTTAAGAAGTCATAGCCAACTCATTCGACCTTACACCATCGAATATCATGAACTATTTACACACAAGTCATGACAAGCATCAAGCATTAAAATCATCAAACTTATCTTACTACTTTTCCTTAGAGTTACAAATAATCATCAATATAGGGTGAATTTAGATCTACACCATTTTCCTCAAAACACAAAATTCATTCTAACAAACACTAATATTCCACAAAATTCAAAGTTCTTCCGACCAAGTACGATATGCCACAAACAAAAAGGGTAAGGTGTCCACAAAAGGTCATATAGGAAGTTGATGGTACAAATTGATAAAGAGAAGGAAAGTAACAAGAGTAATTTCCAAGGGGAAAAGAAGTTAGATGATGAAGAAGCATTTAGAAAGAAGGAAGAGAGCATAAAACAATAAGGACGAGAGAATTCATAGATGAAGAAGAAATACACTTCAATTAGGCTTGTAAATCTTCAAATCTTCGGTAGAGTATACTTCTTCTAGGTAACACAATGATCCACCCTAAGACGGTAGATACAAACAAACATAACATCACTCAACACAATCAACAAACAAGTTAGAACCTAACAAACATCAAGTACACCAAAGACTACCACCTTAGGTCCTTAAGTCTACCCATCTCTCATTGATTATTTCAAGGTCAAGTAATTTAAGTTTCGGGTTCACGTGTGTGCGTCGGGAGCGATAAAGCTCTGATACCAACTGTGACAACCCTCGCGAATGCGGAAATATAAAACATACAAGCATGTGAATTAATTTGCGGAAATACTGAGTTTTAAAAACTTTTATACATGCAAGGTAGAAAATACGAGGAGTGTCAAAACATTACAAACTAAGTACGGAATACAACAAAGAGACGGAGTCTCTCAAAATGTTAACAAAGAACAAGTGTTTAGCAAACAAGCTAAAATCGTCTAGAGGTGTTTTAATCCAGGGACAACGCCCGCTAGCTCACACCCGAACCCAAAATGTCAAGCAAAAAGCCATCCATGCAAGCAACCTGTTCATCCATGAAAAACATGAACGCCACAATCAGTGGGGAGTAACTCCGTGTTCTCCCAGCCATATCACATTAAACGTACATAAAAGGAAATACAAAAGTAGAAGCATGCATATATAGATATACATGTGAAATACGATAAGGATAGATAGGCAATTCAATATGTAATGATAAGAGCATAAGAGTTACAAGTCCAAATCCATCATGTTATACAAAAACTCGGGGAAGACACTCTTAGGCAACCGAATACGCTCACTAGGGCTTGCATCTCACCGTTAGCGGTATAAGTTTGATAAGATTGAGACTCGACAAACAAACCATGCCAAGTCATGCGATGATCACCATAAATCCATCATATTATCATCCATTCAAACGAACCAATACCTTGACGATGCCAAGTCATGCAATGACCATGAATAAAATCATGAAATCACGCATTCAAAGACAACGACACAAAGACGACATCTCTCACGGTAAATGAAACGCACTAGCACCGTGTACATGGCAAGTATGATTAAAAGGCATCCACGGATAACTTATTTGCCCTAATCGCATACACATCACATTTTCGTATTGTGCACTAATTTTCCTCGGTCCTAGTCTAAACCTGGCCAGACTCTCGGAATAACGTGTTCCGATTCGACATGCGATAACTTTTCGCATCCAAGACTCGGGCTTACAATCATAGACGCCGAGTACCCCAAATTCGGTAGATCAATTCACGAAAGAGGCGGAAAAGAGCTCAAGCCTCATAACAAGCGGTACGCTACATGCAAATAACACCACCTCGCAAGTACACAACATTTGACGGCCGGGTCGATCAACGCATAGCGTTCAACTCCCAACAACGTCGTCGTATGCCCACTAACACATGCAATTAAGCAGTAGGATACCTCTCCGTTCCGACATTCCAGCCTTACGAACGGGAAGGTAGCCAAGGGAATGAGAGTACAAAGCACAAGACAAAATAGTGCTCAAACCGTATCATTTGTAAAAACCGACTCAAAGTGGGACATACCAAAAACCGTCACCAAGCATGAGAATAGGGCATTATATAAATGTAAATATGATAAACATGAATCAATACATGATACATAAGCATTAGACCAAGTTTAAGAAGCATAATAAATAAGAAACATAGATACCTCTCAAAAACAGCAAGTTTGGAAACTAACTAAAATAAGGGTTCACTTCAAACTGTCATAACTAGAGTTCTAGATATGAAAATACAGAAATTCCAAGTCGAGGGGATAGCTTATCCTCTTACGGTTCCAACGATAGGTCACAAGCCTAAAACAAGCAAGTAACGAAGGAGATATGATCATTTTACAAAAAAGAGTCAGTGCAGCGAAACTGCACAAGTCACGACCGTGACTTGTATTTCACGCCCGTGAAATGAGTTTCACGACCGTGACTTACATTTCACGCCCGTGAAACACTCTGTTACGCAAGGGTATATGGTCAGCAACAATTCTCACGTTCGTGACATGGGTGTCACGACCGTGACTTGGGTCTAGACAACTCCAATTTGCTCTAAACTCAACCATCATCAACTATTATCATAAATCATCACTTCTCATATCAATTCTCATATCAATTCTCAACAAACAACATCCATCATCAATAATAAAATCCCTAAGCATACTAACCATAATCTAAATACGATTATTAGCCTAGAAATCACATAAAACACGTAAATGATATCGAGTAACCCTTCACCGTTATCTTTAAGCGTCTTCACTACTCGTCAAGCTCCTCTTCAATTAGAAAATAGTCTTTGTCGGGATCTTAGAGGTCACCACCTACAAATAGATCATAAAAGATGAATAAAATTCATCTTGCGAAAGACGGAAAGTTTGAAAAGCGAGAAAGACGATGATTTTAATATCAATACGGATAGAGGAAGGTAAGAGGGGAAGAATGAGACGAACTTACGCGAATTTCGACAAGAAACCAGTGAGCTATAATGATTCAAAGAATGGAAAGATTATGGAGGCAAGGGTTTCTTTGGTTTTGCTTAAGAAAGAAGTAAGGTTGAATTGTGTTGTGTATGAACTAGGTTAAGGGAGTATGAGTATGTATGAGGAAAAAGTCAACAAAAGTCAAACTCGCCTTAAGACGGGATTCTCATGGAATCTCGCGGAAATTCCAAATACGAACTCGGAAATTCTAAATTCAACTCGGAAAAATAAAATTTACGATTAGAACTATATTTCACTGAAAAGTAACCGTAAAATATTTTCACTATAAAAAAATAGGGTACATTTACGGGTGTTACAGAGAGATGGAGTGAAATGTTTAAGATCATGGAACAAACAATTAGTTCCCAAAATATCATTAGTGGACTCTAATTGGGGGTAGGGTGAATCAAAAGATTGGGAATCAAAAATGGGTGGTTGATCCCACTTAATTTCAAGGCTAGGTTCACAAAACCCACTATCATTTTCAAATAAATCTGGAATATCTTTAGCGAAGGGATTTTCAAAGAAATCTGAAGAGTCGATCGACAACTCTCCATTGGAGTCACAAATGGGCTTAACAACATCCTTGTCTAAAGTCTCGACCACCATATGGTCAATATCAATAATGGGGGTCTCAAAATTGTCAAATGGAACGACACTAGAGTGACTTTCAATAGAAAAGGTTGGACCATCATCATTGTCATCTATTAATTCATATGATTGGGGAGAATTAGACTCACATGAGGGAGCTGAAAAAGCACAGGATGAAATAGACTCACATGGGGGTGAAAAAGCATAAGGAAAATTGATTGGCTTACATTTTCTAAACGTGGGTGTGACACCCTCAAATTTGCGGAAAAATAAAACAAGTAATTTAAATAAATAAAAGATGAGAATACGTTTCTAATAGGTTCACTTTAGTGAAAATCGGTAAATTTTAAAACCGGAACCTACTATTAAATATATTCATCATAACAAAGGTGTCTTAAAGAAAAAGGTTCATAACAAAAGGAAAATAATATTATACATAAGAATTATCCAAAACGGGAGACATATCTCCCGTATAAATACGGAAATAAAAGAGTGTATAATAATATACAATCCTAAGAACCGAATATAGGTCCAAGGTAATACTTCACTCGCTAGCTCGTCAATGTACCCAAGTATGCATCACAAACCTGCCAACCGCATTAAATATAAACACGGAAGCCACAGTCAGTGGGGAGTAACTCCGAGTTCTCCCAGCCACGAAATGTCGAGTTTAATAAAACATGAATAACATAAAAGAGATGTATATGGAAAATACAAAACCTTAACCTATACGATATGCTTTTCATGTTATGAAACAATTAACTAACATATAACCTATCATATGAAAGCTATCATGTGAATCTGTTAACCACCTATAACACGAGGTAGGGAAGCTGGTATGCTGGCTCAGAGGTTACATTTAAAACATGGCCCTGATACACTCAAACCCTAATCATTCAAACCATACTGTGAATCAGTTAACAACCTGTAACACCCGGAAATGTACCCTATTTTTCTAGTAGAAATATTTTACGAAATCTTTTCAGCGAATTTAAGTTTTAAATTAGCTTTTTATGTTTCGAGTCGAATTTAGAATTTCCGAGTTCGTATTTGGAATTTCTGTGAGATTCCATGAAAATCCCGTTTAAGGCGAGTTGACTTTTCTTGACTTTTGAGTCGAGTTTGACTTTTCTTGACTTTTGAGTCGAGTTTGACTTTTCTTGAATTTTAAGTCGTCTTTGACTTTTCTTGAAATTTTAAGTCGTCTTTGACTTTTCTTGAATTTTAAGTCGTCTTTGAATTTTCTTGACTTTGGAACCGTCTTTGACTTTCGTTGACTTTTCCACTTACTCACCCTATATATACTCCCTCATAACCTAACTCCCTCACAACTCAATCTCCTTCTTCTTCCTCATACAAACCACCAAAACTAGCCTCCATATTTGCTCAAGTCTTAATATCGATCCTACGCCTTCATTTCTTGCTCAAATTCACGTAAGTTCGTCTTATTCTTCCCCTCTCATCTTCCTCTATCCGTATTGGTAATAAAATTACCGTCTTTCTCGCTTTTTAAATTATCCGTCTTTCTCAAGGTGAAAGATATTCATCTTTTATTATCTAATTGTATGTAGGTGGAGACTAGGAAGGTTTAGAAACCGTTTAAAGACGCGAAAAGGTAACGGTGAAGGGTTACTCGGTATCATTTACGTGTTTTACATGCTTTATATGCTAGAAATCGTATTAGAATACGATTAGTAAGTTTAGGAATCATGTTATGGATGATGATTGTTGTTATTTGATGATTGTTGATGATGAATATTGATTGTTGATAGTTATAGAAGTGAATTATGAGAATTGGAAATAAAAGGATTGAATTTATGTTGAAGGTTCTCGGGTGACTTGGTAACACATCTCACGGTCGTGAAATCACGGTCGTGAAGTCACGGTCGTGACTTGCGCAGTTTCACTGCACTGACCCTTTTTGGTAGAATGATCATATCTCCTTCGTTACTTGTTTGTTTTGGGCTTGTGACCACTCGTTGGAACCGTAAGAGGATAAGCTATCACCGCGACTTGGAATTTCTGCATTCCCATATATAGAACTCTAGTTATGACCGTTTGAAGTGGACCCTTGTTTTCGTTGGTTTCCAAACAACATTGTTTTGGAGAGGTGAACTATGTTTTTATTCATTATGCTTCATAAACTTGTTCTAATGCTTATGTATCATGTATTGACTCATGTTTATCATATTTAAACTTATATGATTCCCTATTCTCATGTTTTGTGACGGTTTTTGGTATGTTCCCACTTTGAGTCGGTTTTTACAAATGATACGGTTTGAGCACTATTTTGTCTTGTGCTTTGTACTCTCATTCCTTTGGCTACCTTCCCGTTCGTAAGGCTGGAATGTCGGAACGGAGAGGTATCCTACTGCTTAAATGCATGTGTTAGTGGGCATATGACGACGTTGTTGGGAGTTGAACGCTATGCGTTGATCGACCCGGCCGTCAAATGTTGTATACTTGCGAGGTGGTGTTATTTGCATGTAGCGTACCGCTTGTCATGAGGCTTGAGCTGTTTTTCCGCCTCTTTCGTGAATTGATCTACCGAATTTGGGGTACTCGGCATATATATTTTATAAGCCCGAGTCTTGGATGTGGAACGTCTTACCACGTGTCGAATCGGAACATGATTATTCCGAGAGTCTGGCCAGATTTAGACTAGGACCGTATTATTATCGTCGTCCTACCAGGAGGAAATTAGTCTACATATACGAAATGGATTGAATCGTGTATGCGTTCAGGGAAGGTTTTACTCCCGTGGATGCCCATAATCATACTTGCCTTGTACACGATGCTAGTGCATTTCATTTACCGTGAGAGAGGTCGTCGTCGTGTTGTCGTCTTTGAATGCGTGATTTCATGATATTATTCATGGTCATTGCATGATTGGGCACCGTCGTTCGTGATTGCGTGATTTCATGATATTATTCATGGTCATTGCATGATTGGACACCGTCAATGTCTTGGTTCGTGAATGGATGATAATATGTTGGATTTATGTGATCATCGCATGACTTGACTTGGTTTGTCTGTCGAGTCTCAATCTTATCAATCTTATACCGCTAACGGTGAGATGCAAGCCCTAGTGAGCGTATTCGATTGCCTAAGAGTGTCTTTCCCGAGTCTTGGAATAACATGATGGTTACGGATTTGATTTCTATATGATCTTATCTTTATATCTCGGATTGCCTATCTATTCTTATCGCAACTCACATGTATATATATTTATGCATGCTTTACTTTCGTATTTCCTTATATGTACGTTTGATGTGATATGGCTGGGAGAACCCGGAGTTACTCCCCACTGACTGTGGCATTCATGTTTTTCATGGATGAACAGGTTGCTTGCGATGGATGACTTTTTGGATACGATATTTTGGGGTTCGGGTGTGAGCTAGCGGGCGTTGTCCCTGGAAGTTTCACCTCTAGACGATATTAGCTAGTTTTGCTAAACTCTTGTTCTTTGCTAACATTTGAAGAGACTCCGTCTCTTTGTTATATTCCGTACTTAATTTGTAATATTTTGACACTCCTCGCTTTATTTAACTTGCATGTATAAAATTTTTTAAAAACTATCTATTTCCGCAATATAATCCACATGCTTGTTTGTTTATTATTTCCGCATTCGCGAGGGTTGTCACAGTTGGTATCAGAGCTTTATCGCTCCCGACGCACACACGTGAACCCTAAACTTAAACTACTTGACCTTGAAATAATAAATGAGAGATGGGTAGACTTAAGGACCTAAGGTGGTAGTCTTGGTGTACTTGATGTTGTTAGGTTCTAACTTGTTTGTTGATTGTGTTGAGTGATGTTATGTTTGTTTGTATCTACCGTCTTAAGGTGGATCATTGTGTTACCTAGAAGAAGTATACTCTACCGGAGATTTGAAGATTTACTAGCCTAAGTGAATTGTATTTCTTCCTCATCTTTGAATTCTCTCGTCCTTATTGTTTTATGCTCTCTTCCTTCTATCTAAATGCTTCTTCATCATCTAACTTCTTTTCCCCTTGGAAATTACTCTTGTTACTTTCCTCCTCTTTATCAATTTGTACCATCAACTTCCTTATGTGACCTTTTGTGGACACCTTACCCTTTAGTTTGTGGCATATTGTACTTGGTTGGAAGAATTTTAGACTTTGTGGACTATTAGTGTTTGTTAGAATGAACTTGTGATTTGAGGAAAATGATATAGATCTAATTTCACCCTATGGTGGTGAGAGATGGTATCCTTGAGGAAAGTGTGGTAAGGTATGTTAAATGATCTTAATGCTTGATGCTTGCCATGACTAATGTGTAGATAGTTCATGGTATTTGATGGTGTAAGGTTGAATGAGTTGGCTAGGACTTCTAAACTCATTAGTAAATTAGTCTTTTGGACTTAGAAGTTTAGTATTGTTTGGAAGAGCATGCTTATGATAGGTCTAATTGGTGTAAATAAGAAGTTTTGAATGATAGCTTGAGGTGCGAAATATTATTGAGGTTAAGTGACGTCTTGTGGTTTCCTATTGTGTGTTTGTGAGTATAGGCTTGGTGGGAAAAGCATCTGGCTATAGTTCTTGGATTTAAAGATATGATCTTATCTTATGGTATCGGAGACTTGTTGAAGTAGTAAGGTTTCGTTGTAAGTTGAACCATATTACTTGAGGATTATAGATATGAGCTATGATGGAAATACCTTGGGACGTTAATGATGATGTTTGACTTGAGGTTGTACTTTGTTAATAATGAACTCGTGGGCTATATGATATTGATGATGACGTTTTGTTCGGTGTTCTACCTTGTGGCCGTAGGAGTTGAAAAGAGATTGGTATGGAGAATTCCTTATTGGTTCTTCGGTTTTTGAAACGTTTGGGAATGTGTCAAATTATGGAGTTGAGAGAATGTTATTATGCTTGAGCTGCAATTACGCAATTGGGAATCCGTGTTATATGAAAGGGTGGATGAATTGAGTTGTAATTGATTTGTTAAATCTAGGTGTACCTTACTTTGATGATCGTGGTACGATGGTCCCTTGTAAGAGACCTTTGTTATTGAGATGATTTGCTTTGCTATCGCCTTAAGTTTGAAAGGAGAAATTTTGTGGATTAAACCTTAAACCATTACTCGTGCCATCATTCCTTTTCATTTCCATTCTTGAATGTTTTTGTCAAGATTGATCTTTAAGAAATTACAAGCTCGTACTGTCTTTCTTACTCAGATATCTCCATAACTCTACTATCTGCTTTGTCTCTTCCTCAACCTCGTTTTCTTTTCTCGCCTTCGCCTTTTTCATCTTATCGTAGTCTTTAATGACGCTTCCTAATGTTCCTTGTATCATGTTCTTTTATCCCTACTCTTTTGAGAGGTAGTTTTCTTATTAGCTATCGTAAGGGTTAGTAGGTGTGTTTTGAAGAAGTTTCGAATATGGTACCTAACCGTCCTATTAATCTAGTTTCATGTTTAGATGATTATAAGGATTTGAGGATAGCTTAGGATGAAAACTCTCCTAGTGGTTTTAGACTATGAAAGCTTAATGTTGCAATATCGTTTTGAGGATCGAATTGAAATAAGCATAATGATAGTTGGTAGTTGTGGTTAAGAATTTTAGTGGTTCTTTAAATGTTACATGGAAAAATTGTTGTCTTTAAATGTTGGACCCTAACGGGAATAAATACTTTGTGGAATTTGGATTGGATGACACAACTTGAGGAATATTGTCATGAGCGAAAACCGATGTATTGAGAGTTTGGAAGAGCTAAATAAATTGATTTACGGTCGCATTGCCCTATGATTGGCAAAAGTTAAGTGAAATGAGATTTTGTGACTAATCTCTTTTGAGGTTTGTGATTTAACTTTTGAAGATGAGAAGGTTCATTGTTAATAGTTGAAGGGTAATGAGTTTTGGAATAAATGGGATCAAAGGATTTCATGGTAAGTCTCTTTTACCTTGTGGTTGTTAGCGGTTTTGTTTCCCTAGATATAAATATTTTGTTGGTGGTTTCTAATAAGAGTTTTGATGGAGCTAAGAAGATTAGAGTACGCAATGAATTTTCATGTGGGTGGTTAGTTGTGGAGTCTACCGTGCCGATGGACCTCAGCAGATTCTAATTGGATTCGAATAATTGGGATTTGTTACTCGAAGTTTTGTGATTATGGAATATTTTTGTAGAATTCTGATGATTGAAAATGATGAGTTGTAAATTGGGTAAACTGTATTCTCTTGAGGATTTGGTTTATTAGTAGAGTAAGTGATGTCGAATTCTTGTAGAACTTCCTGCCGACTTCATCGTGGTTCTTCATATCCCTAAGAGTTCGATTTGTTTCGTTTTTGCATGTTTTGTATATATTTTGTTATCGTGATTTGTGAACTTTAAGTTCGAGTCGCTCTATGTACGTGTAATGTCTTGTTATTTGATTTTATCTTTGATAAAACTTTCAAATTTCCATATTATATTTCTAATTTAACGTTTCAAAGAAGTCTAAAAATGGTTTGTGTACCCTCTTTTTGGAGAAAATGGATTTCTTTTGCTTTTATATTTGGATTTTGGGTTGGTTGGATGTTTGCACTTGTTATTGGAGACGCGTCTGATAACTAGTCCTGCACTTACTAACGTTGTTTTGAATTTCGATTTCACTATTTCGACTTTGCTTTTTGGATAATTAGAGTTCTCGTTCGCGACGAGCATTCTTGAGATCCGTAAGTAAAGTTTCACACTTATAAAAAATTTTCTTTAAACCGTTTGCTAGATGAACTTCGTTTCATAAATATTTCTCCCTTATAAAAGCTTTCGTGTTGATTTTGTAAACCGATTCTTATCCTTGATACTTTTGTTTTCTACTCTCAAGTTTCGAGGACGAAACTTTTTAAAAGGCGGGGTGATTGTAACACCCGGAAATGTACCCTATTTTTCTAGTAGAAATATTTTACGAAATCTTTTCAGCGAATTTAAGTTTTAAATTAGCTTTTTATGTTTCGAGTCGAATTTAGAATTTCCGAGTTCGTATTTGGAATTTCTGTGAGATTCCATGAAAATCCCGTTTTAAGGCGAGTTTGACTTTTCTTGACTTTTGAGTCGAGTTTGACTTTTCTTGACTTTTGAGTCGAGTTTGACTTTTCTTGAATTTTAAGTCGTCTTTGACTTTTCTTGAATTTTAAGTCGTCTTTGAATTTTCTTGACTTTGGAACCGTCTTTGACTTTCGTTGACTTTTCCACTTACTCACCCTATATATACTCCCTCATAACCTAACTCCCTCACAACTCAATCTCCTTCTTCTTCCTCATACAAACCACCAAAACTAGCCTCCATATTTGCTCAAGTCTTAATATCGATCCTACGCCTTCATTTCTTGCTCAAATTCACGTAAGTTCGTCTTATTCTTCCCCTCTCATCTTCCTCTATCCGTATTGGTAATAAAATTACCGTCTTTCTCGCTTTTTAAATTATCCGTCTTTCTCAAGGTGAAAGATATTCATCTTTTATTATCTAATGGTTTGTAGGTGGAGACTAGGAAAGCTTAGTAACCGTTTAAAGACGCGAAAAGGTAACGGTGAAGGGTTACTCGATATCATTTACGTGTTTTACATGATTTCCATGTTAGAGTTCGTATTTAGAATACATTTAGAAAGCCTAGGAATTATGATATTGATGATGATTGTTGTTAGTTGATGATTGTTGATGATAAATATTGATTGTTGATAGTTAATAGAAGTAGATTATGAGAATAGAAAATAAAAGGATTGAATTTATCTTGAAAGTTCACGGGTGACTTGGTAACACATCTCACGGTCGTGAGATGTAAGTCACGGTCGTGAAACCCCATTTCACGGTCGTGAAATACAAGTCACGGTCGTGGCTTGCGCAGTTTCACTGCACTGACCCTTTTTGGTAGAATACTCATATCTCCTTCGTTACTTACTTGTTTTGGGCTTGTGACCACTCGTTGGAACCGTAAGAGGATAAGCTATCACCTCGATTTAGAATTTCTGAATTCCCATATCTAGAACTCTAGTTATGACCGTTTGAAGTGGACCCTTGTTTTCGTTGGTTTTCAAACAACATTGTTTTGGAGAGGTGATCTATGTTTTTAATCATTATGCTTCATAAACTTGTTCTAATGCTTATGTATCATGTATTAACTCATGTTTATCATATTCAAACTTATATGATTCCCTATTCTCATGTTTTGTGACGGTTTTTGGTATGTCCCACGTTGAGTCGGTTTTTTACAAATGATACGGTTTGAGCACTATTTTGTCTTGCTTTGTACTCTCATTCCTTTGGCTACCTTCCCGTTCGTAGGCTGGAATGTCGGAACGGAGAGGTATCCACTGCTTAATTGCATGTGTTAGTGGGCATACGACGACGTTGTTGGGAGTTGAACGCTATGCGTTGTCGACCCGGCCGTCAAATGTTGTGTACTTTGCGAGGGTGGTGTTATTTGCATGTAGCGTACCGCTGTTATGAGGCTTGAGCTTTTGTTTCCGCCTCTTTCGTGAATTGATCTACCGAATTTGGGGTACTCGGCATATATATATTATAAGCCCGAGTCTTGGATGCGAAACGCTTTATCGCATGTCGAATCGGAAAATGTGATTCCGAGGATCTGGCCAGATTTAGACTAGGAACGTATTATATCGTCGTCCTACCAGGAGGAAATTAGTCTACATACGCGAAATGCTTTATCGTGTATGCGTTCAGGGAAATGCTTTATCCGTGGATGCCTTTTAATCATACTTGCCATGTACACGATGCTAGTGCGTTTCATTTACCGTGAGATGTCGTCTTTGTGTCGTTGTCTTTGAATGCGTGATTTCATGATTGTATTCATGGTCATTGCATGACTTGACACCGTCAAGGTCTTGGTTCGTGAATGGATGATAATATGTTGGATTTTTAATCATCGCATGACTTGACTGGTTTGTCTGTCGAGTCTCAATCTTATCAATCTTATACCGCTAACGGTGAGATGCAAGCCCTAGTGAGCGTATTCGATTGCCTAAGAGTGTCTTCCCCGAGTCTTTGAATAGCATGATGGTTACGGATTTGATTTCCACATGATCTTATCATTTTCTATAGAATTGCCTATCTATTCTTATCGCAACTCACATGTATATATATATATGCATGCTTTACTTTCGTATTACCTTATGTGTACGTTTGATGTAATATGGCTGGGAGAACCCGGAGTTACTCCCCACTGACTGTGGCATTCATGTTTTTCATGGATGAACAGGTTGCATGCTATGGATGACTTTTTGGATACGATATTTTGGGGTTCGGGTGTGAGCTAGCGGGCGTTGTCCCTGGAAGTTCACCTCTAGACGATAGTAGCTAGTTTTGGTTAAACACTTGTTCTTTGCTAACATTTTAAGAGACCCCGTCTCTTTATTGTATATTCCGTACTTAGTTTGTAATATTTTGACACTCCTCGTTTTATTTAACTTGCATGTATAAAAGTTTTTAAAAACTATCTATTTCCGCATTATAATTCGCATGCTTGTTTGATTTATTATTCCGCATTCGCGAGGGTTGTCACACTAAAGGTAGCTCCCACTGTTTTAACAGTATTATGGGATAGGATATACAACTATAGGAACTACTTCTAGTCCCTCCAATACTGTCGAATCCAAGCTACTTTCATATGCATCTATCATATGATGCAATGTACTCCATTTCCGTTGTGAAATCCGCAATGATAAACTGCCTGGAACACTTCCAGCAGATATATGATATTTATATTTTGAAATGTCACTCCTACTTGGAACCTTTCCAATAGTCCTTTCTGCTTGGTACTCTTACAACAGATAAATCTTCTATAAAACACAGCCAGTTCGTGATTTCAAATCACTTTGAATAGTTTGGAAACTGAAGTCTGTGTAACCCCTTACACACAACTCACTGTCAACTCCAAACACATGGAACATATCTTCAGTCCTTTGCAAGTATTAACAATGTTCTTTATGGCTATCAAGTGACTCTCACTTGGATTTGATTGCAAATGATTCGTCATGCTCAAAGCATGCGAAATGTCGGATTGAGTATACATCACAACGTATATAATTGATCCCGCAACGGAAGCAAAAGGAATCAATTATCATGTGTTCAAATTCCTTGAACTAATCAAAGATCTTATCAACATAAGACTTTTGACTTAATGCTAATAGCCTTTTAGATTTATCTCCATAAATCCAGATATCTAAGAGATGTATTCTACTTCTCCAAAATCATCTAAAATGATCAATATGTCTCCATATATAAGACTGATTCACACCACATTACTCCCACTCAACTTCATGTATCAACATAATTCCTCGAGATGTCGAGAAATATTTTATGACATGATTGACACACTAATTCCAACTCTTTAGTGCTTACTTAAGACATCCTCTTAAGCTTGCAAAATTTAACTTAGGATAATTAGGATCTACGAACCCACAGGTGGATATAAAATATTCTACCTCTTCTAGAATCGTATTCAAGAAGGTGGTTCTTGAGATCCAATTGTCATCATACTATTATGAAATGCTGTAATCGCTAAGTATATTCGAATGGATCGAAGAATTAAGGTTGGTGCAAAACTCTTTGCCTACCAATTTATCTTTTAAAACATTTTAATGTTCATCCATGCAAATTTCGATCTTAAAAATCAATTTACATTGAAGAGGTCGTACTTCTTCAAGTAAAATTTACCAGGTCACATACCTGACCATCATGCATGGAGTGCATTACGAATCGCATGACTCTAAGCCATAGCAAGAAGTTGGGACTAGAAACAGACTTTTATAAGTCACAGATTAGAATTCATAGCTATTAAGGAGTGATAAAATTCCACTTTTTATAAGTCACAAATTAGAATTCATCACTATTAAGGAGTGATAAAATTCCACATGACCTCTTAGGTTCCGAAGAAACAACTACTGAACAAGCAATGAGAAAACTTTTTCCGGACCATATGCTCAGTTTGTGGCTCTTGAAATATTTTCTCCCACTCTGTCTTATCAAGAAATAATCGTATTTTTTATTGAAAGACAGCATCACGAGCCACAAATGCTTTGTTCTCGTGGTTAATGTAGGATTATTGAGCACTTGTTTCATACGGATAATTTACAAATTAGGTACGCTACCTATCCATATCGTATATGAAATAAAATCCGACTGTTTTAAATGTGCTTAGATATGGTGGGAAAAGAAATAGCAGACAAAATAATAAAATTTCAAAGTTAGTCAAGTGGCTCAGATTAACTTGACAAAGACAAAACCATATCGTATAAGGTTATGTTTCTCTATGCAACAACACCCTTATCTCATAATGTGTGTTAGAGAAGTTAACTCGTGAAACTAATTCACAATACTTTTGGTGAAAATCAAAGTCAATACTTAGATATTTCTTGTTACGATTTGGTCGTAAGTCCATTATCTAATACTCTTGGTGGTTACTTTTCAAAGATTTCTCTTAGCACCTCATTAAGTAGAATCAAACACAATATCTACTTAAGTCGTCGGTAAATAAAGTGAAGTAGTCATTACTATCTCTGGTTGTGTTTGTAATTGGACCACACATATTCTTATGTAATATGGCCAATAACTCACTAGTTCGATTTCCTTTTCAATAAAAAAGGGCACGAATCATCTTGCCTTGAATACAAGATTCGCACACACCATAAGATTCAAAATCAAATGTTTTAGGGATACTAGTCAATACTAGCCTTTTAATGTGATATTTTTGAGCCTTTTACAATCTATATGACATGTAATTTCTAGTTTCAGGTCAAGAATATAATCCTTTGATTGGTATGACATAACCATTGACCAAGTATAGGTATAAAAAGGAAACAACGCTTGTTCTATTCACAAAAGTGAAACACTTGTAACGTACACTAAGGTTGATACTATATTCTTATTTAGAGGTCGTGTACATAATAACTTTTATTAAAGTATATACCTCTAAATCCAAGACTAGATTGATCACATTATAACTTTTTTATGTCTCTATAGAAATAAAAACTACAATAGTTCTATTTCCCTTGTAGGTTGACTTTTAATCATGGCTACTCGTCGCACGAATCATTATTATATGCATTGAATACATTTATGAGAACCATAATAGATATCTAATACCCAAAAATTGCATTTAGCTAAAAATAAATGTCGATCATAGATATTTCGGATGAAAGTACTTTTAGGTGTATTACACCCAATTTCTATTTCTCCAAAAACTTGGGACAGATTCTTTTCTAGTGTCCTACACTGTAATAATAGAATCATCAAAAGTTGGGTTCGATACCTTGCTTGGTTTTTGACTTTACTATTCAAAATATTCTTGCCTTTTTCCCTCGCCTTGTGCCTACATCGTGCCAACCTACTCTTGAACCTCGTCCTATTCTTAACAATCAAGAATAAAACATCTTTCTTAGAGCTCCCACTCACTTTCATGAACCTCTACTTAGACAAGTAGATTAGAATTATTATGAAGACCATTCTTCATTTCATTCATGGTTTTACCTTCAAAAAGGATAAACCTTTCATGAAGTCACTACGGTATTTGGTAATTCACGATTTTAAATAAATCGAGAAACCTAGTCGTCCCAACTGATTTGGCCTCTTTTGAGGTAAGCCTCGATAAGGAGCATTATGACGACATACCAAAAATACAAATATTTTCGTTGGATCGAAAAAATTGATGTACCATTGTTATGAGAAGACATCACTAAAAATCAAAACGTATTTGACTAAGTGTGACTTATTCATATACTCTTCATAAGAGACATTTGCAATGGTGAATATGAGGATCAAAAGATAAAATTTATTTTGTCTTTAGCTATGGCGGTTTAAAAGGAGATTTAAATTGCAATAAAAAATGATACCGTATAAATTAAAGGAAACTTATTTCAACGATTGAACGGATTTACAAGTTTGTAGAAGGATAAGACATTTGTCATTTGCGCGTATAAAATAAATATCAACGGAAAATAAACATTCATTGCTTATAAACAATTTACTTGTAAAACAACTTTAACAAGTCACTCATATAATGACCCCTCACGAAATTATATATGTGATTGCGAGACTCGTTTTTAAATAAAAATGAACATGTTATGCCACTTTTATGTAATAAATGGTAAGTCAACATTTTGACTAATTCTACCCCAAGAACTCTCGATCGACGAATTTCAACCAAATTCATCTCCTAATCCCGGGATAACGCTTATCCCGTTGAGTCCAACCCAATTTAGGCGTGTGATCGCATCACCCTACTTACTCGAGGTAAAAAGGGTCCACGTCGTGGTTGCCCTAATGAACACGGGGTTCATAGGTGCTTCAATTGGTAAGGCTAAATCTCAATTCCTTTTAAAATATGTGAGAGGTCTTGTCAATTTAGTTATTAATTTCCTATAAGTGAACTAAGTCGGTGAATTTTGAATAACTTTGAATTGACAATCGAGAAGTAAAATAAAAATGCATGTTGGCGATTTTGGCATGTGCGGAAAAACATAAAGCAAGCAAATAATAAATCCTAGTATGGCCACCTAGCTAATCTAAATTACTAGACGATTACAAAATCGGAAACCAACTCCTTGGCCCCTTGCATCTTCATGGAACACGCTCCAAAAAGGCACCGTCTTTTGGAACACCGACTTCGGGAATCTCCGTCTTCATAATAATTAATTACAAAAAGATACAAATAAAATCCCTATTATACATTTGATCTAAAAATGAAATGAAATTATTACAAACAGCGATACGAGATCGCAAATAAAATTACAACCGAATCGGTATTCCCTTACATTACGGGTAATACCGATTAAAATAATCTAGGCCATACTAGGTACAACTTGCATTAAAAATTAAATAAATGACATTCATTCATTCAACAATAACAACATAAATAAAATGCTGAAAAAATCACGCCAAAATCGCCTTTAAGACTAATCATGTTCATTCTAGCTCGATTTTATGGATTTTATGAATTTTTAACCATTAAAAATCAATAATCAACACTTAAATCGCATTTAAGCTCAAACTAATTATCTAAACTGATTTAGAACTCAAAATTAGTCTCCACTAATTTTGTGTAAATTTAATTAGTTTGAATTGATCGTATTTGCTAAATATAGAGGTTTAATCATAACATTTATGAAATAAACCCAAAATAAAATATAAAACTCATAAAAATTTGAAACAAATTTTTTTTTTACATTCTGGAACATTTCCAGGAACTCCAAAAACCATAAAAAATTTCCCAAAAAGTTTGAATTAATTTTATGAACAAATAGCTTTCAATTTATCGGTTTTATCAAATAAAAAACCAATAAATATAGTAAAATAGTTAAAAAAATTAAAAAAATTCTACAAGATGATATAAATCAGATTATGAAATGTACCAAAAATTTTCAAGACCAGAAAAGAACGTTTCAATTTTTTGAACATAATAATCTCACTATATCGACTTTTATCTCATAAAAATCAATAATCATGCAAAACATAATTAAAAATCACGTGAAAGTCCTAAAATCAAAATAACTAGCAACATGCAACTATGTTTAGTTTACTTTTAACATAAAAAATGCATATTAACATGATTTAAAGGCTATAAATCAAAATAACTAGCAAATAAATCCCTAAAATCACCAAATTTGACCACAACCATTTTGAGGTCAGTAGGTATGCATGCAAATCAAAAATTTCGTGCAAACCAATTTTTAACACAGATTTTCAATTTTACCCAAGTTATCGTATAACTTGATTTTAATGCTTAAAATCAACATGCATGTAACAATTGAGCTCTGATACCACATGAAAGTCCTAGACCTCTACTTAGTCTCCTTTAATTAGTTCATTAAATTACATTAACTTAATGATTTAGGATCAAGTTATCATGCATGCAAATATAAAAGCATAAAAGAAAAGATAAGCCGAAAATATCCTTACATTGGGATTTTTCAGTTAATAAGGGCACAATAAGAACTCCTTCCTATTGTTCTTGAGCATGTAATTAGTGGATGATCCTCCATAAAACAACCTTCAAAGTAGAAGGTCTCCTTCTTGTTGCACCCAAGATTAAACCCAAATAATCTTAGCTTATTATTAACTAGATAATAAGTAAGAAACAATACTACTAATATTATTGTATTACTACACTAGTAATATGAATATTAGTTTGCATGTGTGTTTAGAGAGATGTAGGAGGTTTTAGTAAGAAGATGTGAATGAAAAGAAGAATCAAGTGAAGTGCAAAAATGGGCAACAAATGCTCCTTTTAAAGACCTCTTGGCCGGCACTACCAACCTCAAAGTGGGTGATTTTCTTCTTATTTTATTCACATGGATAATGGTAGAGTATGAGATAGTATAATGATAATGATCATGTGTCATACATGTCATAATCATATGGTAGAGTGTGGAATTAGTAGAGAATAAACACAATTGTTTTATACTAGCTAAAACCGGTTCACATGTGTCCAATATGGACCATTTTGATTTTTGATATTTGTCCCACAAATACTTATTAATTATATGCTTAATTATCTTGTATAATTAAGTGTTAATTTGATCATATAACAATTATATGACTCAAATTAATAAACAATATGTACTTAACTTTTAAGATATATTTTACCATTATATCAATATATAATTGGTCCCACTATGCCCAGTTAATTTTTTTTACAGCTCTTTGTAAATATAATTAACTAATTACCTCTATCTCAAAATATATGCATAACCTCAACTAATTTTATGAATTAACGATTAATCACTAAATTAAATCTTATTAAATCGTATTAAAATAAGAAGTAAAATTTATTCAGTCAGTTATCATATAATTGACTAATAAACTTAAGTGGAATGAGTTCCTATCTCAATTTCCAATAAATAACTCTCGTAACTAAACGTACATATCAAATATATGTAATGCGCTAACTAAACTGTATCATATACAAATAATTAGTATTCTATTTGGGTCTCATCCTATAGGACAATAACGTCAAACTCTAGTCAGCTGAGCGTTACCGATTTACGTTAATCAACTGACGTGGAGTATCAAAATATACTAATCATGCCATGTATATTCCAAATGAGTTTTATTATATAAATAAACTATTGTGGAGGACACTTACTCCAACAACGAGGTATTCGAACGGTTCCAACTTCCCACAAACGTTGATGGCGACTCCACAAATGCGTATTTCTACGTTTGTCCCATTTCAAGCGTGCACGTGGTCGCGAATCCGTGTATCACAGTTAGGATTAAAATGTGGATGTTGCATTGCATGCATATAAACAATGACATATCGAGTACGAATAATTTCCCTAATCATTAGTAGAGGTCGCTATCGAGGTGGGTGGGATTAGGTGTTCGATTAAAAAACTTCCTAATACGTATCCTCAACCCTTACTCCATATCTCTGTGAACATCCGTGTTCATTGACATCCACGAGAATCATTCTAAACATAGAATGTTAAGGGTAACGAGTTCTTATTGTTCATGTCATTACTTTGTGTCTTGACATGGCATAAAGTATTCCAAAGGGTCCAATTTTTTATAAAAATTGGTGGCGACTCCACAAATGCGTATCACTACGCTTGTCCCTTGTTTTCATCCCGTGGTCCCTCACCAGGCCGTGTACCACAATTTGGCGACTCCGCTGGGGAACTACACTTTGGTGTTACACAGAGTGAAATTGAAAGAGATTAGGGACTAATTTGTACGAGACAGTTATCGGTTTTCATTACTCGACCTTCTTAGGTCGTTTTATTCAACCTTCGTCGGCTCAAGCCAACCCATTTCGACCAATCGTCTAGTCCAGACTGTCCAAATTCTTATCTGGGCCTAAGGATGGATAACGATTGACGTCAACCATACTATGGTACGTACTACTGTTAGTATCAAGAGCTTTCACTACTCGAGGAAATGGACTAGGAACCTACCTTACTCATGTTTGGCACGGACCTCTCAACAGACCCTCGGTTTGATTGCTTGGTTTGGCAACCCACCTTTTAAACCAAAAACCTTTTAAAAGGACTCAACATACCGTTATAATGCCTGTTTAAATGTGTATAACCCTTACATGATCACTATTTTGTAAATAAACCATGACGAACTTTTCAAAAAAAAAATCCTTTTCAAAATGGTAAAACATTTTCAAAGGTGGCCTAAAGTAGCGCAAAATGAATCGAAACTCTGTCTAAGTGTCTAGTCAAAATCATTTTTCCACTTCGAGTCAACACTCCTACAACCACATTACGGTTGTTTTGGACAAACATTTCAAAACTAGTCATTTTCAAAGCTGACTTAAACACAGCGGCACACGCCCGCTTCACAAGTCGAGCCTTTTTTTAGTAAGTGTGCTACAATGCTCGATCGTGTTTTGATCCGTCTTCGGTCTCTTACCTGAGTTTCTAAGATGCCGGGAACTAGCCAAGCAAGTGTTCATCAACTCGAGCAAAATGGTAATGATTTAGTCCTAGATGCGCTCATCCGTCTCCAAACAAGTCAAGACCAAGCTTATGCTCGCCTCAAAGCCATTGAGGGCCGAATTGTTGCCGTAGAAACTAGGCTGCCTCATGCAGACATTCCTGACCCTAGTGTACACGATTACATGTCTTCAAGGATTACATGTCTCTCAAAGGCATCAAACCCAAGATGTTCCTAAGGATCTTTCCTTCATCTCTCGATACCATTCCTAAGCAGTGGTTCTATTCTCTAGAACACAAGAAAATCGCAACATGGGACGATGCCGCAATCGAGTTCGCCAAAGTAGTACGCAAACAATGCTGAAATCCAAGTCAATATGCGTACTCTAGAGGTGGAGGAAGACTAGCACACAGCTGGTTGAACGTCCAGATAAAGTCTCTCTTGTGGAAAAGTTTGTGGACAACTTGAGACGTATTTATGCAAACCATCTTAGGTATCAAAACATAAAGTCTTTCAAAGATTTAACTGTGCTAGGAACTAGAATTGAAGACGACATCCGAAAAGGGCTCTTGTCCAAAATGATAGGTCGCGGATATCAAGGCACAACAAGTCGTTCTTACGGCCCTACTAACAAAACCGATGAAGTCAAGCTTGTTGAACCATCCTAAAAGAACCACCCACAAGGGAAGTTCCCAAGCATCGGTGATATATATTCTAATGCCTTGAAAAGGTTGACACAATAAGGCAAACTCCAACCCATAGGTCCTACATCCGATCCGGAAAACAAAACCAGCTTCTGGGATGAGAACGCCCACTGCGAATATCACAAAGGTAATGGGCATGATACAGAGAAATGCTTCAAATTAAAGCACGCCCTTCAAGATATGATTGAAGATGGTCGTCTACCCATACCTCTTGGGGATAAGCCCAACAATACTCAGATCCTATTGGAGTTCTGATGATTACAGATGAAGAATTCACCTTGGATTGTTCACACCTCATTTCCCCAATCGAAGATGAGATTCACATGTTAAAAAATGAGGAAAGATACTCCACCATTTCTCCTACCATCAATGATTTCATCGCATGGGCTAAGAGTGTAAGTAGACAAGTTTCAGATCTTAAAACCACTGTAGCATCTCTACGTATTCCAGACGCCACGCCCTAAGAAACCGTACCCCAAATTCCAATTCTATCTCAAGAGTCTACGTTGCAAGAGGTGATCACCACTTGTGATGATCTATTTGAGCGAATAATCGCTTTGGAAGGTGAAATTATTAGACTAAGAGAAATCAATACCGTCAACGGGATAGGGGCCGGCGATGACGAGGATGAATACCCCACAAAACCTAATCAAACCACAGACAATGAAGATATAGTCAGGGCTAGTGAAGATCACGACATAGACTACCTTACTCGATCGGGGCGTCCCTATCAAGGTATCTCCCGGAATGGTCCTACCACTAATGTTCCAGTTACTAACACCAACGTCGTCACCCCAAATGACGGCGAAGACATATCTACTGACCATCAACTAAAAAAACTGTAGAAGACAGAGGCCGATCTTTCAGTCTGGCAGTTAGTAGCGAGTTCATTTCCTCATCGCCAAGCTTTATTACAATCATTGGCAAAACTAAATGTAGCTCACAACTCTACTCCTGACAACGTAGTCAACTTGGACCTCCAAGACTCAGTTAAGCTAAGTCATCCTGTTACTTTCTCAGATGAGGATTTACCACCTTTCGGTGCTAGTCACAATCTCGCCTGTACATCACAATAACATGCCTAAAGAAGAATGTACCAATGACTTTGGTAGATGATGGCTCTGCAGTCAATGTCATACCACTAAAAACAGCGCGTAAGTTACGCATGAAAGAATCAGATTGGGCTCCTACCAATCAAAGTGTTCGAGCATATGATGGAACACGACGTAAGGTAGTAGGGCTAGCAACCTCACTATCGCTACTGGGCCATTTGAGCGAAAGGTCAACTTCCAAATTTTGGACATCGAAGAATCCTTTAATATACTTCTGGGGAGACATTGGATTTACGCTTCCAAAGCAGTAATATCCACCCTACACCAGAAGATCAAGATTCCTCAAGATGGTAAAGTAGTGACGATCACTTCGTCACCTATAAAGGCCGTAATAGAGAAGATGTCCAACAACCAAGTCGTCACTCAATCAAATTACATCCTACATAATCAAAGAAATACTAAAAGAGGGGGAAAACCTATTTACATAATCAAAGAAAATACTGAACCCATTTACGTAGGGACCAGACTAGAACCCCGAGAACCTATGATAGGGACAACCCTAAATCCGACTGAAAGGGCCAATTTTATCGACCTCCTACACGAGTTCAAAGACATTTTCGCTTGGTCTTACAAAGACATGCCAGGGATCGACACAAATATAGCAGAACATCGAATTCCAATCAAACTAGGTGTCAAACCTGTAAAGTAGAAACTCCGTCGAATGAGGACTGAATGGGATCTTAAGATCAAAGAAGAAGTCGATAAGCAATTCAAAGCCGGATTCATTAAAGTTTCCGAGTACTCTGACAGGGTGGCTAACATAGTCCATGTACCAAAAAAGGATGGGCGAATCCGGGTTTATGTTGATTTCAATTACTTAAACAAAGCAAGTCCCAAAGATGACTTCCCTTTACTACATATCGACATATTGGTAGATAACACAACAGAATTTGCGCTATTATCCATCATGGATGGATATGCCGGGTATAATCAGATAAAAATGGCCAAGTAAGATATGCACAAGACAACTTTCGTCACTCAGTGGGGCACATATTGCTACATAGTTATGCCTTTCGGGCTAATTAATGCCGTAGCTACAAATCAACGTACCGCGACTACATTTTTACATGACATGATGCATAAGGAAGTAGAGGTGTATGTAGATGATATGATCGTAAAGTCCAAAGACAGCCAGGGGCACATCAACAACCTTCGCAAATTCTTCATCAGATTGCGCAAGTACAACATGAGACTCAATCCTCAGACGTGTGCATTCAGAGTAACATCAGGCAAACTTCTGGATATGTCGTCAGCCAGAGGGGAATAGAAATTGATCCATCCAAGATCAAAGCCTTAATCGAAATGCCGCAACCCCAAACTGAGAAAGAGGTTAGAGGATTCCTGGGCAAGGTACAATATGTGAGCTGGTTCATATCAAAACTCACTATGATCTGCGAACCTATTTTCAAAAAGCTAAAGAAAACAGGCCCTACCATATGGAATGATGACTGTAAAAAAGCATTTAACAGGATTAAGGAGATATTGGCTAAACCACAAGTGTTAATGCCTCCTCAAAGAGATAAACCTGTTGGTTTATATCTCACAGTCACAGAAACGGCTATGGGTGCTATGCTTGCACAGACCATCGGAAAAGAAGAAAGGGCTATCTACTACCTCAGTAAGAAGTTCTTAGAATATGAGTGTAAATACACACCTCTCGAAAAGAATTGCCTCACTCTTGTGTCGGAAACAAAGAAGCTACGCCTCTACATGCTTAGCTACTATGTCAAAGTGTACTCTAAAATCGACCTTGTCAAATACCTCTTTGATAAACCCATTCTTAACGGACGTTTGGCACGATGGACCTTAATGCTCTCAGAGTTCAATCTTAAATATGTACGTCTGAAAGTCATAAAGGGACGCGCCGTTGCTGAGTTTTTTGCAGACAATCCCATCAATGACGCCCAACCATTAGACATCTGGTCATTTCCAGACAAGGACATATTACAGACTTGTATGGACACCTGGGACCTTTATATCTATGCCGCATCGAACTTAAGAGGATTTGGAGTAGGAATATTGCTCATTTGTCCTGAAGGTGAGCATACAAAACTACCTGTCAAACTCGAATTCGAGGTGACAAATAACTTGGCAGAATATGAAGCTTGCCTCATTGGGCTACAAGCAGAAGTCAGTTTAGGCATTAATAATCTCCGAGTTCATGGAGACTCCTCCTTGATCATCAACCAAGTCACGGGATCATGGAAAATTTGAAGTGAAATTCTAGCACCCTATCAGGCTAAGATAGATCAGGTCGCTCAATTCTTTGACCAAGTCACTTATCTACATCTACCTCGAGAAGAGAATCAGTTTGCAGACGCTCTTGCAAAACTTGCAGCCCTGATCAACATGTCAGACAACATGATCAAAATGCCTCTATGCATCGAACAACGGTCAGAACCAGCCTATGGCACCAACTTACAAATGAAGAAGAAAGTCCAGTGGAACCCTGGTTCCAAGCCATTCTAAAATTCAAACTCAACGGCACATACCTGCCAGAAATAGATTAGAGAGGACAACATGCCATACGGCTCTTAGCCTCTCAATACCTCATAATGCAAGGAGAACACTATAAAAGAACACGCTTGGTGTCATCTTGCGCTGCCTTGATCATTCACATGCACAAAAAGTGATGGAAGAAGTTCACGATGGAGAATGCGGTCCCCACATGAGTGGACCCTGATGGCAAAGAAAGTCACACGTCTAGGATACTACTGGACGAAAATGGAGTCAGATTGTATTAAATACGTCAAACACTACCATAATTGCCAAATCTTTGGGAATGTGCAGCACATTCCTCCCTCGATGCTTTACACCATGACATCTCCTTGGCCATTTTCTACTGGGGGAATCGACATCATCAGAAAGATCACCTCATACGGAACAGGAGGTCAGTGCTTCCTTCTAGTAGCTATCGATTACTTCACCAAATGAGTCGAGGCACCATCCTACACTAGTCTCACCGCTAAAAATGTAGCAAAATTCATACAAACCAATATTATCTGCCGATATGGTTGCCCACATGAAATCATCTGTGATAACGGCTAACATTTCCAGGCGGAGACTGAACAAGTGCTAGCAAAATATAAAATCAAGCATCACCATTCTTCGCCTTACAGATCTCAGACTGATGGCGCGGTAGAAGCATCTAATACGAATGTCGTCACGATCCTCAGGAAAATGATAAAAAATTACCGCGATTGACCAAGCAAAATACCCTTTGCGTTATGGGGCTATCACACTTCTGTTAGGACACCCACTGGGGCCACTCCTTTCTACTTAACTTACGGGATGGAAGCTGTACAACCAGTATAACTAGAAATACCATCTCTACGTATTCTTTTGGATAGTGAAATTCTTGAAGCTGACTGAAAAAGAGATAGATGTGATGAACTTGTCCTCTTGGACGAGCGAAGATTGCGTGCCTTACATAATGTACAAACATATCAAGCACGTATCAAACAAGCCTTCAACAAATGGGTTAAATCCAGAAACATCAAAGAAGGGGACTTGGTGCTCAAATCAGTCAGAGCCCTCCTACATGTTGATCCACGAGGAAATTTCAAATCTAACTGGGCTGTGCCTTTTTTAGTCATAACCATATTCTCAGGAGGCGAATTTTGAATCACATACCTATATGGGAACAAATTTGTTAACCCTACCAATCTAGACCAATTGAATTGGTACTACCCTTAGCATAGGTCGAACAAGAAAACCAAACGCGCCTCGCGTCAACCCACGTGCCGCGCATTCGACACAGAATAAAACCGGCCCCTAGACAGTCCATTTTAATGTCACTATGCTCTTGCATTTTGACATTTGGATAATCCTCATGTCATCAAATAAACTGAATTGTACTTCCTTTTGGAGTAAACAAGGCTCATGCCATCTTTTTCAAATTTTGTTACAAGCTTTTGTTTCGAATAATTATTCTTTTACATTTTTTCGAACTACGCACAAGGGTTTGATTTCATTTTTTTCTAATGAATACGTTGGCAATCCTTCACAGGATTCAACCCGTCTTTATCTTAAAATGTAAATAGAAGAACATTTGCATTTGCATTTGGAATTCGACAAGAATAATAAAAGAAAATCCCATCGGTTTCTTAACTAAACTGGATCTTTTATTCATTATTCCGTTATTAATAATAATACGCTACATACAAAAAAAATGCTGAAATAAAAGCTAAGTTAGGATTTTAAAAACCCCGCTATTTATTAGAAATAAAAAGTAATAATAATAATAATACTAAATAATATTCTGTGGCTAAGGCTATTCTTCCATCTTCCTCTTGCCTTTGTCACCCTTGACACTATTCTTGTCTTGACCACGAGCCGGGCGCTTTTACACAATCTCAGACCTAATCACCAACGGTCTTTCTCGCGGTTTAGCCTTACCATTCCTATCCAGCACCATCTTAACGACAAGAATAGTCCTCGGTTTCTTCGTTGGATGAACAACTAGGAGTACTAGCCCTTACCATTCCTATCGGTTTCTTCTTCCCCTTCTGTATGATACTTGTCTTTCTCTTTAGCCGTCTCGCGGATTTTATAGTCTGTAGGCTCATGTTTTCTAAGTTTCTCACGCTCCTCAGGAGTACTAGCCTTTCTCCACTGCAAGTATGAGCGAGATACCCATATTGAGCCAACTGGAACAGGTACATACAACATATTCCTTTGAACCCATCTTTATGGCCCATTCGTGACAAAAATATATAGTATGAGCCAAGGCAGTTTGGGGAAAGGTATCAAGCCTCGGAATTTTCTGTTTAAGTCCTACTTGCCTCAACAGTCTTTCCGGAAATATACATACCATAAATTCTAAGTCAGGGAGACGAACCGACCGAGTAGAATCCAGAAATGACACCCCAGTAACTGACCTGAGATGCAACCACGACACAATCCATCGAATCAAGGGACCGCCTTCACTCTTCAACTTGTTTTCCCAATAATTGCATATCCGGGAAAAGTCCACCATGTAGAGCCTGGTTCTCATGGTAATTGATCGAGCAAGATATCCCGACACATTAACTGGGGGCTCGATCAATCGTAGCCGTTCCATCATCCATATCTGTAGCAAAGAAAAAGAACAAGTCAAAAATAAAATAAAAAGAAACGAAAAAGACAAAAAAAAGACAAAAAAGAAGAAAAAAAAAAAGAAGAGAAGAACGGAAAAAAAAGAAAAAGAGAAAGAAAGAAAGAAAAAAGAAAGAATTCTTACTTGTAAGATATTGGAACTGCCCAAATATGGAAATTCTCGATTCGCCTTTCTATTATCCAGGCCGAGAATGATCTCTCCTAGACATAGGCATGCTGGGCTCTTGCGCAGCTCCATTTGTTCTACCAGATTCAAGAAAAGAGGGTCCTGTCCCATCTCTTTATCAACGTGGCCTTGCAAGATATAGCCATGCAAAAGGCAAAATTCAAAGGCTCTGCGCCTCGCAGCATATGATATAGAAGGGTCCTCCCTATTTATGAATCGATTAACAAAATCGTCCCTACGAACACCTTTCGAGGTAACATAACGGTGTACCTCAGCCTTGGTCAACCCAAGAAGGTCCCTGAATTTATTCTTATACCCTTGATAGCTAAGGAGTATAGATGGCGCATCTTCAAGGTCCCATCTTCCAATGGCAGCTATTTACTCAGGAAAGGGATAAATATTGCCTCCAAGAAAGGCGAACACATGCAAATTCGGGTCCCAGTACTCAAGACAAGCATCTAGGAAAGGCCTCACAAGTTTTACTAATTTCAGGCTCAAGATCGATCCAAAATTGAAAGCACCCATATCGTGTTTTTCTACATTGGTGAACTCGTTGGTCCACTCCTTAAGACGGTTTTCAAAAGCATCCATGATTGTGAAAGCTTTGTTTTTTAGAGAGAATTTGTGTGATAATCGTATTGATAGACGGAAGAATTATATGAGTAATAGCTTCCTCGACATGTCTATATATACTATTCGCGCTTTCCAAATTTTAATCAAAGACGGATTAACATGGGAAGGGACGCAGCATGAGCTACGCCCTTTCATAGAGTCCCAGCTCTTGCTGTGCCTCTTCCCCAAGTCCTTTGCCCAGATTTATAGCTTTGAATCTTTCCTAATTCACGTCCAACTATAACTTCCTATTCCTATAGGATATAGATTCGGTAATACGCCGATTTTCAATAATATTGAATTTCCTAATTCTGGTCGGGTTCGCTTTTCGAGACGGAATTCGACATTATCGCCAAACAAGCACATTTACTTATTTTATTTTTTTCATTTCATTTTAGGGAATCATTTCTAAACATTTTCTACAATTTTGTTAGAAACTTACATTTCTTTTAAAATTTCTTTTTTTAGGGGGTAGCCCTCCCTACCATCCGGTCATTTCTTTCTTATTTTTTGCACATTCCCTTTTTTTCCGCCAGTTTAGGCCACTAATGCTACATGTAAATTATGTGACTGCTATGTGATTTTCGGCAGCATGACGGCAGAAACCGTCGTCTACCAAACCTGTTTTTAAGATAACCTGCAGGTACAGAAAGTATCCAAAGCAAGGGCACTCAGGCCATCAAATACAACCGAAAGAATGCATGTATATAAAACTGGGGGCTCTCGCCTAATACAAAATCCAAAAATCCAAAACTGGCTTTCGCCCGAAACAAAGTCAACATGTGCAAAAGCAAGTCAAAATGTACCAGCTAATAACAAAATACAGCTAATCCTCATCACCACCCAGTGTGGCCACAGTCACCTCGCGGGTGGCAATCTCAGCATCACAGGCCTCCAGCTTCCTCAACAAACAAGCTGTCTCCTCCCGAGACTCCTCCAGCTTCCGCTCAAAGTCCCTCTGTAAAGGAAATGCCATATTTCAGACACTTCATTTCAAAAATAAAAAAATACAACAGTAAATGAAAACGGAATGAGAGGTTCATACTTGTCGATCCCGACCACCTACGAGTGCCTCAATACCTGCAGCCCGCAGCCGGTTGGCCACCCTCAACAACGCGACGTGCTGAGACGGTGCCACCTGCGTTCAAGTTCAAATAGTGGTCAAAATTAAATGCATTCCTATGCCATGAAAGTAGTCAAAATTGAAAGCTCACCTTCCTCACGAGATGCTGCCACTCCTCCAGGCCAACATCAATCGCTTCCTTGCTGAAATCATGGAGATCCGAGACCGTCGTGAAGCCGGCCGCATCCTTATACTCCAACACCTCGGGCTTGCTAGAGTAGGTGTCCTCCACAATAGTTCGCCACATAATAAATCTCATTAAGGAATATAATTGGGATATTTATTGACTATATATATATATGATTAGTTAGTTGATTAACGTAAATCAATAATGGTTAGCTGACTATAGTTTGACATTATTGTCGTAAGACGGCGGTGATCAACTAATCCCTTTCGGTCACACCTATAGGATGAAACCCAAAAAGAAACTAATTATTTGTATATGATACAGTTGATTAGTCCATTACATATATTTAATATGTACGAGAGTTAATTGTTAGAAATTGAGTTAGGAACTCAAATTCGATTAAGTTTATTTTTCAATTATGCAATAATTGACTAATAAATTTATATCTTATTTTAATATGATTAAATAAGATCTAACTTAGTAATTAATCGTTAATTTACTAAATTAGTTGAGGTTTTACATATATTTTGAGGTGGAGGTAATTAGTTTATTATATTTACAAAGAGTTGTAAAATAAACTAACTAAGCATTGTGGGACCCATTATATATTGATATAATGATAAAATATCACTTAAATGTTACGTACACATTGTTTATTAATTTATGTCAGATAATTGTTATATGATCAAATCAACACTTAATTATACAAGATAATTAAGCACATGATTAATAAGTATTTGTGGGACAAAGATCAAAATTCAAAATGGAATATAATGAGCCACATGTGGCCGGTTGTGGTAGTAGTGGAAGCATGATGATTGTTGCTCTATTTTATGCTCAAATAATCCAAATGGAAGTGACATTACATCATGCTTATACATCCTAAGACACTTTCAATCTTGCATGTGAATAAATTAACAAAATAAGAGGCCATTTGGGACTTGTGAGGTCCGGCCAAATTGCCTATAAAATGGACAATAGTTGTTCATTTTTTCACTACTTCATTTTGTGCTTTATTCACACATCTCTCTAAAATATCATCTTCTCACAAAACTCTCATAATACTAATATTTACTAAGTATTACTAGTGTAGTAATATATACTAATATTTTTTTTTTGGTGCAAATGTAAGCATATATTGATAATAAGGCCTATGGCCAACCATTACAACATTCAACTTAGACTATTACAATCAATCAAATAGCAAACACACAAATTGACTACAAAGCTACTCATCATATGAGCTCCTTAGCCCTACACCATATATACTCCTCCTGTTTCATTTTCCTTAGGTCTAGTTGCATCAAATGATTCCTTGCCTGACTCTTGATCATCTGTAGTAAGCTAACTGGTCTAATGACATACCCATCCAGCCTGCATTTGTTCCTACACATCCAACTACCATAGTATATAGCTACTACCAAATACCAGAAGATCTTCCTGATGAATCATGAAGGCTGCCTCATTCTAACCAGTACAGCAGGTACATATCCTCCTATGGGGTTAATCTGAGTCCATTCTGGCAGACATTCAAAGCATTTTCGTGCATAGCAACAGTCCTGAAATAAATAATGATGCTCTTAAATATGATTCTCACATAAGAAGCAGTAATCCCTACCTGTATAACCCATCTCATCATTCTGTCAAGTGTAAGTAATATCTCTTTTATTGCCAACCAAAAAATGAAGCTGTGTTTAGGAGTGTTCATTCTGTTCCACACAGTGCAGCTCCAAGAATCTCTAGGTGCATTATTCCTAGCCAGCCAATTGTAGCCCTTCAAGATTGTATATCTATCAGTCTCATCCTTCCAATTACTTACTAGAAACCCATCCCTATAAGTGTCTTTGACTGCACATATCTTCCTCCATGCCCAAGAACTTGAGCTGCTAGGAGAATAATTGAGCCAGTGCCTTCCTTTCAGATAAATTAAATCTACCCATTTAATCCAAAGGTGATCCTTCTTGATAAGTATCCACCAAGCAAGCTTACCCACTGTAGCTACATTCCACATTCTGCTATCAAACAGTCCCAGTCCTCCATTCTCCTTCCTCTTACATAAGATATTCCAAGAGACAAGAGGGGCCTTAGAGTATGTCTCCTCCCCTTCCCATAAAACATTCCTACACATTGCCTTAAGCTTGTCAAGAAATCCCATAGGTAGAATGAAAATCTGTGCCCAGTATGTGTGAATGGTACTTAAAACAGATTTCACTAATGTAAGCCTTCCAGTGTAAGAAAGTTTCCTCTTATTCCAACCCTTAATTCTAGCAGTCATCTTCTCAACCAACACATTACAATCATGTTTGGACAACCTCTTATGAGAAATACTCACACCCAAATATTTAAAAGGCAAACTTCCTTTGGTAAACCAGTTTTAAGCAAGATGAAGTCCTCAGTCTCCTTATCCACCCAATTCATAATCAAATCAGACTTGTCATTGTTAATCTGTAATCCAGAGGCCTTAGAAAAACTAGTGAATCCGTCAACAATCATAAAGATTAACTTAATGTCCCCTTTACAAAATATGAGTAAGTCATCAGCAAACATAAGGTGGTTAAGCTTTAGACCTTTGCAAAGATGATGGAACTTGAAACCAGGTATACTATCTATAACCTTTAAAACTCTACTCAGATACTCCAAACACATTGTAAAAAGTAAAGGGGAGAGAGGGTCTCCCTGCCTCAACCCTCTTTTCCCTTGGAAATAACCATAAGAGTTGCCATTAAGCACAATAGAGTAGGAGGTGGTTGTAATGCATTGATGAATTAGCTGAATGAAATGGGTAGGAAAATTCAGACTCTTCAGCATTCTCATAACAAAAATCCATTCAATAGAGTCATAGGCTTTCCTAAGATCCACTTTAATCATGCATCTAGGTGAAGAGTTTCTCCTGCTATACAATCTAACCAGGTCTTAGCTAATGAGAATATTCCCCATGATACTCCTCCCTTTGATGAAAGCAGATTGGGAGGGATTGATAATACCAGGAAGGACTTTAGAGAGTCTATCACACAACAGCTTAGAGATGATTTTATATAAAGTGTTACAGCAGGCAATGGGTCTGAAATCTCTAACATTAATAGGATTTTCCTTCTTAGGAATCAACACCACATTAGTAGCATTAATCTGTTTCAGTAACTTACCTTAGATGAAGAAATCCCTGATTGCCAAGCAAATATCCTCTTTACTGATCTCCCAGCTAGATTGAAAAAAGCAGCTAGTATAGCCATCAGGACCAGGACTTTTCTCCACAGGAATAGAATCAATAGTCCTCTTACTTTCCTCCACAGTAAGAATATTAAAGAGGCCAGCCCAGTCCTCCTACACTACTCTAGGTCCCTCCCTCATAATATGAGGGAAGAAATCAAAAGTAGGAGCACATGATCCCAACAGATCTTTATAATAGTCCACCCAAAGTCCACCCCGATGGTAGACAGATTTTAAAATGTTCCTGACGACAGGTCCTTTGTTCAGACCCTTTTATTTGCCTCACGTCGCCATAATCGTCAGGTTGTAATCTTCGATTGACCTGGTGGCTATAAATTTACTTTGGCCTTGTCCAAGCCTCAGTCAAAGTGGGGGCTCTGTATATACCTCGTTTCTACACTTTCTGCCAACCACCGAGTGATGATTGCGCCGGATGTTTGGCACGCGAAATGATGTATGACAGTTCGTAAGTTTATCGTCAAGTGATAGCTTAAATACTTGTGTCTACCCCTTGGTCGTCATCTACGCGCATGTACAGTCGTTTTGACAGTCATTAGAGTTTATTTGGAGTCCGGGTCAAAAACCGCTCTATTTTCTAAAAACTGTTTTAAAACTTCGAGTCGGAATGCTCTAAAATATTCGGATTATTTTATTCTATATTTCAAATTCTATCTTTTTAATAAAATTATCTCCTATTATCTTTTAAAAGGGATTATAGATCAACAACAATTCTGTAATAGAAGCGTGGAAATCTTTCTCCCATGGTAGGAAACCTCTGGGGAAACGCCGCAGCAGGTGCTGCGCCTCTTCCAAAGGTCGCAGTCCTGCTGCGCCTCTTTCCAAGCCTGTTCCTTTCCAAAGTTTGAATTGTTCTTCGACTCTTACACATTTTCTACTATAAAAGGAGAGGTCCGTTCTCACTTTAAAGATACGCGAGTGTACTGCCACTTCTCTTCTCTCTTTGCATTCTAGACCATGCTCTAAGCTATCAACATCTACGTGCTTGATCAATCGACCACGTAAGCTCAGATCCTTACGGGTACCCGTCACGTTTGCATTTGACCGACCAATTTGACCAACTACACAATTAATCAACCTAATTAATCAATCAACTTTTAGTCCTTTAACAAGGGCACTTTCTGCATACATTCGAGTCGAGCTATCGCTAAAACGTTAACTTAGTCAATCTCGTTTCGTCAACATGTAAGTCTGAGGATGCAAATCCCATTTTGTATCATTTATTTCATATTATTAATGTAAGATCTATGTCAGAAATAAGCTCAAAACCGATTTCAAAGTAAAAACCCTTTTCATTAAACCTTTTTAATAGTCATTAGAGGTCGAGAAGAAACGCATAAGCATCTGCGCCTCTTTCAGAGGCTGCCTGTTCCTGCTTTTCTTCTTCTTCTTCTTCTTCCTCTGGTTTCTACGTCTTTTGTTTTACTTTTCTTGTTTTGTTTCTTTTTTTATTCAACCTTTTATAATCGTTGCTCTTGGCTTTAATTCCTCATAATTCAATATTAGCTGGTTTTCGTCTTTAAATCAAATCCGAATTTTAGAGGTTCGATTCGTTCATATCAAGTCTCTGGATTCGTTATTGGTACAATTACTCTTGTAATTTAATATGTTAAACACTTTCACTCGAGTTTTAGATTGCCAATTAATTGCAAATACCAACGAACATTAACTGATTGCGATTCTGGCTTCACAGCCAGAACCCAACTCGAGAACAGACGCAACAGGTGTTGTGCCTCTTCCAAAGGTCGCACCTGCTGATGCGCCTATTTTGGGCTGGTTTCTGTCTCTGAACTTCTATTATCATTTCGACGTAGCTTTTATTTATGTATTTAATTTACTATTAACTCTTATATCGCTGCTAATCCGTCAAATTATTTTCTAATCTTTTCCTTTTCTTCAAATCTTTGTTTTAGATATATTTACGACATAGATCATGTAATCACTTGTAATCTTATTGAATCATTGTATTCTATGATTTTCTACCTTTCTTTCATATGTAATTCAATCCTAAATTCCAATTTTGACATAATTCAATGCTAATTACATGTTCACCGACATAGTCTAATTCAAAAGTTTGGATTAAAACGTGGATGTTGCATTGCATGAATATAACCAAGGACATATCGAGTACGAACGATTTCCATAATCATTAGTAGATGTCGCTATCGAGGCTGGCGAGATTAGGTGTTTGATTCAAGAACTTCCTAATACATACCCTCATCTCCGTGTTCATTGGCATCCACGAGAGTCATTCTAAACATAGAATGCTAAGGGTAACGAGTTCTTAGTGTTCATGTCATTACTTAGTGTCTTGAAATGGCATAAAGTATTCGAACAGTTCCAATTTCCCATAACAATTGGCCGCGACTCCACAAATGCGTATCACTACGCTTGTCCCTCGTTTCTATCCCGTGGTTCCTCACCAGGCCGTGTACCACGAAATCCCGTATTTTATTATTCGTGTAATTAATGTAAGATTCATATCAGAAATAAATTCAAAGTCGATTTTAATCAAAACCTTTTTATAAAACTTTTTAGCGGTGATCATGACGTCAGGAAGAATCACCGCAGCAGCTGCGTGTTTTGAAAGGATCGCAGCATCAGTTGCGCCTCTTCCAGAGACTGCCCTGCTACTGCTCTTCTTCTTCTTCCTCCTCTGGTTTCTATAAACTCGTTCTTATTTTATTTTCTTTGTTTAAAAACTGTAAATCGTATTTAACTTTCACATAAAACGTTTAGTTCTTGGCTTGGATCCCTAATAATTCAATATTAGTGGGTTTTCGTCTTTGAATCAAATTTAGGTTGTTGAGGTTCGATTCGTTCATATCAAATCTATGGATTCATGGTTGATATAAGTTGTAGTGTAATTAATAAATATGTTAAACCACTTCTACTCGAGTCGTAGGGCAATAATCCATCGTAAATATACATAAAAAATTAACTGCTCGCGATTCTTACTTCACCGTCATAATTCAACTCAAGAACTAGCGCAACAAGCCATGCGCCTCTTTCAGAGGACGCGGCTTTTGTTGCGCCTCTTCGAGACGACACAGTTGTTGCTGCCCCTGTTCTGGGTTGACTTATGTCCCTGAACTTCTGTTTTTGCCTTGACGTAGCTTTAATTAGGTAAATAATTAACTATTAGTCATTTTATCGCTCTTAATCTGTCTTTTAGTTTTTTCGAGCCTTTTCCTTTTCTTCAAATCTCCGTTTTGAGTATATTTCTGACGTAGATCCCGTAATTCTTCTTAATCTTTGTAATCCATTGTAATCTCTATTAGTCATTGTAATTGTATGATTTCTTTGCCTTTCGTATGTAATTCATCCTAATCCCCAATTTTGACATAATTGAGTGCTAATTACATGTTCACCGACATAGTCTCATTCACATGCTAGATTAAAAAGCTGGATGTTGCATTGCATGCATACAATCAATAACATATCAAATACGAACGATTTCCCTAATCATTAGTAGAGGCCGCTATCGAGGCGACCGAGATTAGGCGTTTGATTAAATAGCTTCCTAATACGTACCCTCACCCCTTAATCCAGATCTCCGTGAACATCCGTGTTCATTGACATCCACGAGAGTCATTCTAGACATAGAATGCTAAGGGTAACAAGTTCTTAGTCTTCATGCCATTTCTTTGTGTCTTGACATGGCATAAAGTATTCGAACGGCTATAATTTTCCATAAAAATCGTTCGTACTCGATATGTCATCGATTGTATGCGTGCAATGCAACATCCATGTTTTAATCCTAGCATGTGAATTAGACTATGTCGGTGAACATGTGATTACCATTTTATTATGTCGAAATCGAGATTTAGAATTGATTACATACAAAAGGCAAAGACATCATACAACACAATGATTAAATAAGATTACAACTGATTACAAAGGATTACATGATCTATGTCAGAAATATAATCAAAACGGAGATTTGAAGAAAAGAAAACAAATTTAAAAACTAAAAGACAGATTAGGAGAGATTTTAGAGTTAATACTCGATTAAATATATAACTAAAGCTACGTCAAGACGATAAAGGAAGTTTAGGGTTAGAAGTCAACCCATAACAGGCGCAGCAAAAGCTGCGTCCTCTAGATGAGGCGCAGCGCTCCATGCGTCGTTCTTGAGTTAAATTATGACTGTGAAATCGGAATCGCAAGCAGTTAATGTTCTTTGGTATATTTACGATTAATTAACGATCTTTTACTCGAGTGAAGGTGATTTAACATGTTAATTACACTACAATTTGTATCAATAACGAATCCAGATATTTTTTATAAACAAATCGAACCTTCCAAACCCAAATTTTGACCCAAAGACGAAAACTCGCTAATATCGAATTATTAGGGATCTAAGATGAGAACAAAATGATTTTTAAAATTTAAATAAAAAAGGAATAAAATAAGAAAATCGCAGGAACCATTGGAGGAAGAAGAAGAAGAGCAGAAGCAGGCAGCCTCTGGAAGAGGCGCAGCAAGTGCTGCGCTCCTTCCTGAAGGCGCATATGCTTTTGCGTTTCTTCTCGACGTCTGATCACTACTAAAAAGGTTTTATGAAAAGGTCTTGACTTTAAATCGATTTTGGATTTATTTCTAACATAGACCTTACATTAAATGAATAAAAAATATACAAATGAATAAAAGACGGGATTAAACACTCTCAGACTTACATGTTGACGAAACGAGATATGAACTAAAGTTACGTTTTAGCGACAGCTGGACTCGAATGTATGCAGAAAGTGCCCTTGTTAAAGGACTAAAGATTGATTAAGTTGATTATTTGTGTAGTTGGTCAAATTGGTCGGATAATGCAAAACGTGACGGGTACTCAGAAGGATCTGAGCTTACGTGGTCGATTGATCAAACACGTGGATGTCGATAGCTTATAGCAAGGTCTAAAATGGAAAGAGAGAGAGAAGGGGCGGAAAACTCGGGTGCCTTAACAGTGAGAACAGACCCCTGCTTTTATAGCCTAAAATATGAAAGAGTTTAAGAACAACTTAAACTTTGGAAAGAACAAACTGAGGAAGAGGCGCAACAGGACTGCGATCCCTCGAAGAGGCGCAGCACCTGCTGCGTCATTTCCCTAGAGGTTTCCTGCTAAAGAATGAAGATTTCGACGTTTCTATTACGGAATTGTGGTTGATCTACACTTCCATTTTTAAAGTTAATACAACATAATTTTATAAAAAAGATAGAATTTAAAAATATCATAAAATAATCAGAATTTTTCCGGAGTGTTCCGACTCGGAGTTTTAAAACAGTTTATAGAAAATGAAGCGGTTTTCGACCCGGATTCCAAATGAACTCTAATGACTGTCAAAACGACCGTTCCATCGCGTCGATGACGACCAAGAGATAGACACAAGTTTTTATGCTATCACTTGATGATAAACTTACGAACTGTCATAAATCGTTCAGTGTATCAAACATGTGGCCGAATCATCACTAGGTGGTTGGTGGAAGGTGTAGAAACGAGGTATCTACAGCATTACCACTTATATCCATCACCATCCACACGACATGAGTTCTTCGCTGGATGAAGAACTAGGAATCCGGCTTCTTTTTCCCTTCAGTCATATACTTTTCTGTCTCTTTAGCCGCTTTGCAAATGTTGTAATCTGCAGGCTCGTGTTTCCTTAGTTTCTTACGTTCCTCAGGGGTACTAGCCTTTATCCATTGCAAATATGAGCAAGATACCCATAACGAGCCACCTGGAACGGGTATGAACCCCATGTTGCTCTGCACCCACCTAGTGGCCCATTCTCAACAGGACTCTGCAGTATCAACTAAGGCAGTCTGGGGAACGGTATCAAGCCTCGGAATTTTATGTTTAAGGCCCACTTGCCTCAACAATCTCTCCGGAAATATACATACCATAAATTTCAAGCCAGGAATGCGAACTGACCGAGTCGGGTCCAAAGATGATACTCCAGTGACTGACCTGAGATGCCACCATGGCACGATCCTTCGAATCAGCGGGCCACCTTCACTCTTCAGCTTATTTTCCCAATAGTTGCATATCCGGGTGAATTCTACCATGAAGAGTCTGGTTCTCATAGTAATTGATCGAGCACGATATCCTGGGACATTAACTGGGGGCCCGATCAACCGCAATCGTTCCATTAGCCATATATGCAGCAAATGATAAAATAGCATTTCATTTTGCGCCAGTTTAGGCTACTAATATGCTACATGTGAGTTCTATGTGATTTCGGCAGCATGACGGCAGAAATCGTCGTCTACCAAACCTGTTTTTTAGACTAACTAGCAATAATAAACAATACCCAACAACATAGGCACTCAAAAGATGCATGTACATCAAACTGGGGGCTCTCGCCCAAAACAAAATCCAAAAATCCAAAGCTGGGGGCTTTCGTCCGAGACAAAGTCAAAATATACAAAAACAAGTCAAAATGTACAACTAAACGGCAAAACGAAGGACAACTAATCCGCATCGCCAACCTGCATGGCGACGGTCACCGCGAGAGCGGCGATCTCACCATCCTTGGCCTCCAGCTCACTCAACAGACGAGCCGTGTCCTCCCGGGACTCTTCTTACTCCCGCTCCAGGTCTCTCTGTAAAGAAAGGCCTCATTTCAATCATTTCATTTCAAAATATACAGGAAGATACAATAAGGATGAAAGAGAGGTTCATACCTGTCGATCCTGACCACCTGAGACCGCCTCAATGGCCGTGGCCCGCAGCCGGTTGGCCATCCTCAACAACGCTACATGCCGAGACGGTGCCACTTGGATTCAAATGAAAATAAAGGTCAGATCAAAAGCATTCCCATGCAGGGAAAATAAAAGGAAGATAACCAAAGCTTACCCTCTTCACTAAGTGTTGGCACTCCTTCAAACCAGCATCAGCCACCGCCTCACTAAAATCGCGGAGCTCCGAGATCGTCGTGAAACCGGCCGCATGAGTGTACTCCAACAACACGAGGTAAGCTAGGGGCTCGACGCCAGCCACCTCGATCTCCTGCAAAGG
Source organism: Heliosperma pusillum (assembly GCA_022085475.1). Lineage (NCBI taxonomy): Eukaryota > Viridiplantae > Streptophyta > Magnoliopsida > Caryophyllales > Caryophyllaceae > Heliosperma > Heliosperma pusillum. The sequence goes on from JAIUZE010002241.1 coordinate 222,060, forward strand.
GCAAATGGCTCTTTAATTGACGATCATTCGTCATTTTCTCAAGTTAATTCAAAGAAACTAAGAAACAAGCAATGCTTACAAGTATCGGCCTGTACTCCAGTCTCTGGTGAAAGAACCCAGAATACTCTTCAGCAGAAAGCAGGAGAGCGTCCCCACTCGCACCGGCCCTGGAGGATCGATGGGGGCCGTGAAGGTGTAACGCGATCACTATCGAGTCAAACCCTCGCCCAGGTACCACACGGGTTCCATGGGCGTCCTCAGCAACAACCGACTCGAGAAACAAGGAACAAGGAGGTCATTCCTATAATCAGTTCTAGAGGCGAAAGGGTCATTCCTATTATCATTTCCAAATAATGAACAGAAAAGAAGGAATCAAAGGTACTTACGTGATCCAACTGCATGGCATTCACGCCCCTACTACAGATATCGTAAGAATAACGCTGGCTCTTTCTACAACACACCACCCAGTCCCTCACGACTAGGTACGCCCTCGGCTCTGGCTTTGTCCTCTTGGGCGCGAAGGCCGGAAAATAGGAGTACACTCACACCTGCAAACAAGATAATAATCGTTCAACAACAATATGAAATATCGATCGTTTGATCAAATGCAAGATAAGTTACTCAATAAATGCAAAAAGAAAGGTTCATGCCACCAATTAGAGCCTATGACAAACAGTAGCAGGAGAAGTCCCCTTCTCCATCAACACTGGTCTAACCATGGCCCTCATGGAGCGAGTGAGGACCGCAAAGCCAGGAGTAGCCCAGTCCCACCAACCTAAGCTACTCAAGTCAGATAGAAAGAGAAGAAGGTTCGTCGACAGCCTCTCCCCCTTGTCTCCGAAGTATATCGAAGAGAAGAACCACCACAGCCAGAGTCGAGCCCTCTGCTCAGCTGTACAAGGAGGAAGAGGCACCATCTCCCCACCTATCCTCACTCTCGCCGCAGTCCTACCCGCAAAGTAGTCCCTGACGTAAGAGCTCGAAACAAACCTCGAAAGTGTAGCTGCCCCTGCCGACAGGTTCCAGCCGATCAAACTCCTCGTGTCCTTCTAGTCAACTCTCATAGCCGTCGACTGCCACTCTAAAGACTCGTCTCCGCACTACAGACCCAAGATCATGTTGTAGTCCTCCAAGGTGACCCCGACCTCGCCAAAAGGCATATGTAAGTTCGAAGTCGTATCTCAATGCCGATCGAGAAAATCCCGAATAAGGCTAAGGTTACCCCCAATCTTCTTCCCCTTAATCGTCATCTATGTCCGGACCAAGCCTCCGAAGGGTCCTGCCTCGACGAGAGCCCTCTCCTCCTCCGTCAGCCTCTCATATGCCTCAATCATCGTCGTATAACCAGAGAAGGAACTTATGTTCCCAGTATCCTGTATCAATTCAAGTCAAAAAATCATCATTAATAAATGAGAAATGAAATGGTAAACGGATACAAAGAATGTTAAACAGTAACTTACCATACTTTGCGTCGTCCGATAAGCCAGATGGATCTCCGTCGCCCAAATGAGATGTCTAACATCCCATTTTTTGGCCCACTCTGGTGCACCCAACATCTGGCGTCCACCTCGTTCTATATTGGCCCTTCTAGGGACCTCCTCGGCCTCTCTGGCCTCCTCGAACACCCCAAACGACATCTCTTCTCCTACATGGGAAGAAGAAGGCTCAAGGTCTACATCCAAAAAGGCTTCCCACGACGTAGAAGGAATATCACCCGCAAAACTGAAACCAGGTCAAGTCGTTTCAAGACATTTCAAGCGTTTTCAAGCTCTAAAGGGAGTTTCCCGATCATCTTTGGCCATTTCTTCAGAAAATCGACTACACATGTAAGGGTGGATCAAGTCAAGTCAAACTCAAAGCCTAGTCCTAGGTTTGAGTCAAATATTTGGCAACATTTCGCTATAATAGCGGTTATGTCCTAGAAAAGCGTCCTGCAGAAGTTGTCGCAAATCAAAAATCCAACACCACAACAAGTTTACCCATTATTACACAAGGGTTCCAAAACACCAAATTTCATCCAAAATAGACAATCCTAAGAGTGTTTTAGAGACGGTTTTAGAATCAGCAGAGTGACTGCCTCATTTGTTCAAAATTTGACGAAAACGCAAAAAGAATACATGGTTATGTTCCTAACAAGGCCAATTTTTCATTTCTAGAATTAGTTTCTATCATACAAATCAAATGGAGGCAAACCCCCAAATTTTTGACATTTTCAAAGGGAAGAACTATAATTTCAAACTCTAATTCAAGCAAAATTAGGAGTTTAAAGTAAAGATAAGACACATACCTCGATTAGTCATACTTTGTGGTTTGGTTTGATCAAGTTTCGACTGGTTGTGGTTTGAATTTGAGAGGTTTTCGAGTTTTTTGTGTCTTGAAATAATGAAATGTGTTTCGTCTGTCGCCCTTTTACTCAAACAGGGACAGGTTCGGGAAATGACGCAGCAATTGCTGCGCCTCTTCCATAGGTCGCAACTCTTGATGCGCCTATTCCCTAGCAAGATTTCACTTTAATCTGAAAATTCGTTACAAGTTTGATATTTGTGGGCCCAAATCTTGTGCGCCTGTTCTCCGACTTCTTATTTCACAAGCTTGTTTCTTTTTCAAGATCCGCGCCTTGACAAGCTTCAAAACCGTCACATGATGTCATCATCTTAGTAGGGACCCACCTTTCGGACATACAATCTGGGGGCCCATCTTTTATTACCAGAATTTTTGCCCGCCAGAACCGAGCAGATTCCCCGGAAGGATTCAATCGTGACAGAGTTTTCCATAAATCAAGTTTCGCAAATTCCTTTCAATATATATTTCCCCAACCAGTGTTCGCTTGAGGACAGAGACATGCCGATTCTCACATATGATATCTTCTCAACGGCTGGCGATCCTCACAACGCACCCCATTCAAACGGCTGGCGAGCCTCATAAGGCCGCCCCATTCAAACGGCTGGCCAGCCTCACGACGCACCCCACTTAAGCGGCTGTCGAGCCTCACAACGCACCCCACTCGACGGATGGAGAGCCCCACGGCGCACCCCACTCGACGTAGTCTAACTGACTTTTAACGACCCTCCCTGATGGTCGACAAACTTTAAAATGTTCCCGATGACAGGTCTTTTATTCAGACCCCTTGAATCGCCTCGCATCGCCATAGTCGTCAGGTTGAAATCTTCGATTGAGTTGATGGCTATACTTTTTCGTTTGCCTTGTCCAAGCCTCAGTCAAATTGGGGGCTTTGTAGATACCTCTTTTCTACACCTTCCGCCAACCACCCAGTGATGATTAGGCCGCATGTTTGGTACGCGAAATGATTTATTACAGTTCGTAAGTTTATCGTCAAGTGATAGCTCAAACACTTGTGTCTACCCCTTGGTCGTTATCTACGCACCGGTACGGCCGTTTGGACAGTCATCAGAGTTCATTTGGAGTCCGGGTCGAAAACCGCTTCATTTTCTAGAAACCGTTTTAAAACTACGAGTCGGAACGCTCTAGAATATTCTAGATATTATATTAAATCTTAAAATTTTATCTTTTGATAAAATATATCTCGTATATTTTTTAAAGGGAAGTATAGATCTACCACAATTCCGTAATAGAAACAAGGAAATCTTCCTTCCGCAAAAGAAAACCTCTGGGGAAATAACGCAACAGGTGCTGCGCCCCTTCGAAGGATTGTAGTCCTGCTGTGCCCCTTCCCCAGCGTGTTTTCTCTATTTTCAGAATATTTTCGAGATATCTTTCCAAAGTTTGAGTCATTCATTGACTCTTCATATTCTCTACTATAATAGGAGAGCTCCGTTCTCACTTTTTAGGCACGCAAGTGTTCCGCTCTTCTCTTCTCTAATTGCATTCTAGACCTTGCTCTAAGCTTTTCGACATCTACGTACTTGATCAATCAACAACGTAGGATCATATCCTTTTGGGTACGCGTCACATTTGCATGACCGACAAATTTGACCACTACACTATCAATCAATCAATTAATTAATTAATCGATTTGTTAGTCCTTTAACAAGGGTACTTTCTGCATACATTCGAGTCGAGCTATCGCTAGAACGCTAACTTAGTTAATCTTGTTTTGTCAAACATGTAAGTCTGAGGGTAATCCCGTATTTTATTTATTTTTATTTATTACTCGTTCAAATAATTTAAGATTCACGTCAGAAATAAATTCAAAGTCGATTTTAATCAAAACCTTTTTAACGGTGATCATGACGTTGGGAGGAATCGCCGCAGCAGCTTCGCCTTCTGGAAGGATCGCAGCATCAACTGCCCCTCTGTTGGAGTAAGTGTCCTCAACAATAATGTGATCAGATAATTAAATCTCAATAATAAGAATACAAAAGGGATGTAAATATTATAGTCAACTGGTCAACATAAATCGGTAATGATTAGCTCAATTGAGTTTGACGTTACTGTCGTATGACGGTGGTGATCAGTTGATCCCTTGAGGTCACACCTAAAGGACAATCCCCTAATCATGTGCATTAATTAATTGTATAGCGATACAGATTAATTAATCCCTTAATTTGAACAAGTTTAAAGTGAGAATAATATCTTATTGCAATATGATTAAATAAGATTCATTTTAGTAATTTAATTGTTATATTACTAAGAATGCATAATGTTTATGAAACATTTGAGATAAGTGAAATTGATCGATTATAATTACAAATTGTTGTAGATTATATTAACCAAATATGAGATGACCCATTTTATTTACATGTAATTATAAAATATGACTTAAAATGTTAAGTCTAATTTATTTGTTATGAAATTGCATTTAAATTAGTTAAATGTACATTTATAAGCAAAGATTACATGTTACATGTCACATGTCACATTTGTGACAAATGACAAAATCACAAAAATAAAATGGACTCCATATTAAGTGGCAAAACCGGTTTTACATGGGTTGTAGGGTACATGTTTAGGCTTTAATAGGTGTTCTAATTGAGAATTAGATGATATGATTAAATCCTAAGCCTAGATACCTACCTAATGCTTTGTTAAGACAAAAAAGCATTTTCACCCTTACCCATGTCTTAGGGTGGCCGGTGCATGTGTGCTAGATAAGGAGATGTTTTCTCCTTATTTAGTGAACACTTGATCTTATATTTTGATATACAACTTATCTCTCAATCTCTCCACTTCTCACTCTAAAAGGAAAAGGTTAAGAAGATTTAAACCACTTTGGTTCATCAATTACTAATAAAATTTACTAAGAGTAGTAATAGTGTTTATTAGTTATATTATTAAGGGCTACTACAAAATATACTAGTGTAGTATTTTGTATTGTTTTGGGTATTGTCTTGGTGCAACAAAAGGAGAGTTCTTATACTAAGGACTTGGAGATTCATTCCAAATATTTTAAGCTCAAGAACAAGATTAGGAAGGTGTCCTAATCTTGTGCCCAAAACCGTTTTTTTTTAATGTAAGGAACAATTTCTTCTTCCTTATTTGTATTTTAGTTATGCATGCATAAGATCTATTTAGTTTAAGAGTCAACTAAATGTATAATTATATTAGAAGTGTCTAATATTGAGTTTAAGAAACTAACAAGCGGTATCAGAGCCAAGGTTGTTGCATGCATAATCGATTTTTAGTTTTTTCGAGTTATTGTAACTTAAAGAAAACTAGTAATTTGTGTATTATGAGATAAAATCAGAAAGTTATTTGCATGTCAATATATTCTGGTCCTAATATGATTTTAGGTCATTTTGATTATTTATGGAAATTTATATTGCTCAAATATAATTTTTAGTGTTTTTATTACATTTTAATGAGTAAAATGATGTTTAAAATGCTAAAAATGGTTAGACTTATCTTCTGACCTTTAAATTTTTACACAATATCACACATGCATTTTAATTACTGTATGTTAAATGTCGTGTGAAGTGGACTTATTTCGTATTATTTATGATTTTTATATGATAAAACAGAATAAATAAAGGTTAGATAGTTAAAAATACTTTCGCTTTGAATTTGACCATGATATTTTAGTCTGAGATCACATGCATGTTTTCCTGTTATACTGGTAAATTTGATATCATATGATTTGTCTAGCATGATTTATGAATTTTTAATGTAAAAATGGCATAAATAGTGACTTATTTAGAAAATAAAGCTAAAATAAATTTCATGTCATGAGAAAATTGTTCCTAGTTGCATAAATGTCCCACATTTCAGATCTAAAGTTTAAAATTTAATATGATTAATTTTTGCATGCTTTATGTATTTTATTTGATAAAACCGATAAAGTGCAACCATATTTTCTCAAAAACCGATTCGAAAATTTTAACCATGATTTTTGACATAATGAGTGTCATGAAAATGTTCCAGAATGTACAAAAATTTAAAATTCAAATTTTGAAATTATTGTAATCAAATTTGGATTTATTTGATTAAAATATGATTTTAAAGTCTAATTATGAGCAATTATACAACAACAAGTTGAATTATTGTAAAAAATTGAGTGATGACTAATTTTTTAGGCCTAAATGAGTTGGGATAATTAACTTGGACTTAAATATGATTTAAGTATTGTTTTGTGATTTTAAAGTGTTATTATCACGCATTTCCGTAAAACCGGGTTATATTCGATATAAACCGTTAAATAGGGCGATTTGGCATTTAACATGAGCATGTTTTATACATATTATAATGCTGCATTTTTATTTATGAATGTCATATTTTCAATTTATGAATGTCATATTTTGGTTTATGTAATTTGGAATTATGTAATTTTTCCTTGTATGGCCTTAGTTTTAATCGATATTGCCCGAAATGTAAGGGAATATTGATTCGGTTGTAATTTAATGTGATCTCGTATCACTTTTATTGTATTATTTTATTTTTACAAATGTATAATAGGAAATTATTGTAATTTTATTATATATTTTGTAACTAATTGTAAAACCGGAGTTTCCCAAAGACGGTGCCATTCGGAAAGGAGTTCCGAGAGAGACGGTGACCTTGGGAGGCGTGCTTATGAAGTTCAAGGGACCAAAGGAGTTGGTTTCCGAATTTGTAATAGAATATATGATTTTCTATTCTAGGAAAGGCCATACTAGGAGTTTTATTTTTATGCTTGCATTTTATTTAATATGTTATGCATGCATTGCCAAATCGCCATAACATGACATGCATATTTCATCGAGTATTCGACCGTGTCAATTAAAATATCGTTAATTCATCGATTTAGTTCACTTAAACGAGATAGATAATAAATTGTCATGACCTCTCATAATAAATAATTGAGATCAAGCCTTACCAAATGTAGAACCCATGAATCCCAATTTCGCAAGGAAGTAGGCTCGGCTCACCGGGGTGCTAAACTTGTTACGTTGGGTAAGTGGGGTAATAAATGTTATTATTTCGAAATTTGGATTGAGCTCAACGGAAGTATTCGCGACCGTAGCCGCATGTGTTCCGGGCTTAAGATAAATATTAAAGTAATATTATCGACCGAGAGTTCTAATGTAGAATCGATTAAAGAGTTAATCCACCGAATTATGTTAATGAGGGATGAATCGGCTTACCGTGCCCAAGTTGATATGAATTTGGATCTCGGAATCATTTATAATAGTTGGGTAGAGGTCACTATTTAAATGCTAAACTTGTTTAAAATGTTTACAAGTATATTTAAAATGATAAATGTTTACATTTCCTTTATGTCTAAAATTTGTGGTTAATATTGTTTAAATTTGCAATGGCAAATGCTAATTCATCCACCACCACCTATGCTCCAACTCTCACGAATGTCTCATGGCTTTGATCCTTCATGGATTGATGCAATTTAGAAATGAATGGCGCTAATTTTACCGATTGGGATATGCAACTCTGTTTGGCCACGGAGGGTGACGACAAGTTCGTTATCTTACCAAAGCCTCTCCCGAAACACCTAATGAAACGTCAACCGCCGCCGCAAGGCATGCCTATGAGGCTTACCAAAAAGAGTCCGCCGCGATCAAAAACATTTTTGATCTTCTCGATGGAGGCCGATCTCCAAAGGAGTGCCATAAGATGAGCATGGCCTATGAGATCTATGCCAAGCGTGTGACCATGTTTTTCACAAGCTCCTAAGATCTTACAATATGAGACGGCTTCCACATTATTCAACATGAACGTAAAAGAGGACCAAAAATTTAGCCCTCAAGTACTCAAATTGATTGAGCATGTTGAGACTCTTAAATTGCAAGGGGTGACCATTCCCGAACAACTCGTTATCGACCGAGTCTTACATTCCTTGGGGAAAATCAAAGCATATGTGCAGTTTAGGGTAAACTATAATATGCAAAACATGAAAACCTCTCTTCATGAATTACACAAGATGCTTGTGCAAGCTAAGAGAGACATGAGACTTAATGTTAGCACCTCCAAGGAAATAATAGTAAGGGGAAGTTCAAGAAAGGTGGTAGTAAAGGGAAGAAGCCCTCCACCTTCAAAGGAAAGGGGAAAATCTATTGAGAATAGCTCACCGAAACCTAAGAAAAGTGTCTTAACCAAGGACAAGTGCCATTATTGTAATGGAATAGGGCATTGGAAAGGAAATTGCACTAAATATCTAGGAGATATCAAAACTGGAAAGATGTTTCAGTTGGTAATTTATCCCTATCGTTTATGTTATGATCTCAACTTTGGTATATAGATACGAGTTGTGATTCTTACCCTATTTAATTTTAATTAGGGCATCCTAGCAAGGATAAAGGCAAGGACAAGCAAGCCTAAGAAGGCTCTTCAAAGGAAGCTAAGGTAGCTACCCATGATTGAAGACATATGGAAGCTTGGTCTCATTTTGAATTGTCTAAATTTTGGGATGTATTTTGAGACATTGTTCTTAGAACTTTTATAATTTCCTTGTTTGACATGGAAATTTGTTTAATTCCTTTTATTGACATTGGTTGTAATTGGATTTAGTGACTTGGTTTTCAACCCAAGTCACTCGGTTTGTTGAAACTTTTTTAGTTCTAAGAACTTGCCATCATACTCTTCTTGCACTAATAACATAAATTGTATCGACTCAAATTGATCATGTTAGTATTAGGATGATTGAATCATTGTAATAATAAGTTCAAAAGCTTTGAATTCGATTCTCATTTTGAAACATCAATTGTTAAGTCAAATTGAGTTATTGAACTCAAAGTAGGGAGTATACCAAACCAATTGGCCACACCATTTATAAAGATTGTAATTGACATGAATATGAGTTCACCTCTTTAGCTTATAGAACTAGTCTATTTCGAAGCTAAGATTCGATGTCCTTACGATAAAGTTTTTAGTGATCTTCATGTTGTGATACTTCTACCTCCCTCACGAGTATGAGAACAAATTTGTTTGTGGCTCATAAGGCTATCTTTAAAGAAAATAGTTGTATTTTTCTAAAGATAGAGTGGGAGAAAATAAGCCACAACGAAAAACTAGTTAAGAACTAGTGAGGAAACCAAAAGAAAATGTTCTTAGGTTAGACTCAAGACTAGTGAGGAGACCAAAAGAAAGCGTTCTTAAGTGAATCCTTAGACTAGTGACGAGACCAAAAGAAATTATTCTCGATATAATAAGATTATGATCTATGAAGTGGAAGCACCTAGAAATTTTGAATTTCGATTTTCTAACATAAGAGACTTATGAAACTAAATGGAATCTATGCAAAGAAAATATTTTATTTGGAGTTGTCCAATTGTAGTTGTATGGATAGACATGTAGATGTCTTCAAAAGCCAAGTTAATGCGTAACTATGCTTAGATCCGAATCATCAGTGAAATACCGCATTGTAGGTGTGTACAAGATACACAACAAGAACCACATGTCCAAATAGGGATTTGGAAAAGGATGTGTACATGACACAAGCCTAAGGTATCTACCCAGAGGCTATGATAATCTTTTCTATTATAAGATATAAGAAGAGTTTCACTCGAATTGTCGAAAAGTCATGTATAGACATGAAATTCAATGGGAGTTATGTGGGAAATCGGTATTACCACAATACAATTATTATAGGATTATAACGAAATAGTATTAACTTGATAATGCTAGTCATAAACGAAAACATGAATAAGAGTAGAGATTTAGAAATCAACCTCCGGTCCTAGCAATTGGCGTAAAGAACAGAGATATCAAAGTAGATATCCTCCTAATCGTTGCACCCAAGATTGTATGAGATATACCCTTCTCCTTTGCTAGAAAGAGAACTAAAGTGAGAACAAAAACATGAATAATAGTTTTTATGAAAAAGATACAGGTGTCTAATCCATATAAAACAACTAATACAACTCAGGAACACGTTTGATTCCCATGGAAATAACGTGCCCTTCATGTTTATCATATCTCAGAGGTTTAGTGAGAGGATCTGCGACGTTATCATCCGTAGCAATCTTGTCTATCGCTATCTCCCTTTGCTCCACGTAATCTCGGATCATGTGAGCTTTCCATTGTACATGCCTAGACTTGTTGCTGGACTTAGGCTCCTTAGCCTGGAAGATGGCACCACTATTATCACAATAGATGGTGATCGGGTCATCCGAACTAGGAACTACAGTTAGTCCTTGTAAGAATTGACGCATCCATATAGCTTCCTTCGCAGCCTCTGAAGTAGCATAGTACTCGGACTCAGTCGTAGAATCTGCTATAACAGTTTGTTTGGAGCTTTTCCAGCTGACCGCAGCGCCATTAAGAGTAAAAACGAATCCAGACTGAGATTTCGAGTCATCTCGATCCGTTTGGAAGCTAGCATCTGCGTAACCGATTGCGCATAGCTCAGTGTCACCTCCATAAGTCAATACCCAATCTTAGTCCTCCGTAGGTACTTAAGGATATTCTTAACAGCTCATCCAGTGTGTTTCACCTGGATTGCCTTGGTATCGACTTGTCATACTCAATGCATATGCCACGTCTGGACGTGTGCATATCATGGCATACATGATCGATCCTATAGCTGATGCATAAGGAATCCGACTCATGCGCTCGACCTCTTCCGATGTCTTTGGTGCCTGAGCTTTACTCAACTGCATCCCAGAGACCATTGGAAGGTTCCCCTTCTTGGAGTTGGTCATGCTGAACCTCTCAAGAATCTTATCTATATAAGACTCCTGACTGAGGGATAACATCCGTCGTGATCTATCTCTGTAGATACGGATCCCCAAAATTCTTTGTGCCTGGCCCAGATCTTTCATCTGGAAATGGTTCTTTAACCAAACTTTTACCGAAGTTAAGAGAGGTATGTCATTCCCAATCAAGAGTATGTCATCGACATACAATATTAGAAAGACAATCTTGCTCCCACTCGACTTGATATATAAGCATGGTTCCTCGACCGATCGAGTAAATCCATTCTCTTTTATCACCTGGTCGAAACGATGATTCCAACTCCGTGAAGCCTGCTTAAGTCCATAGATGGAACGCTTAAGCTTGCATACCTTCTTAGGATTCTTAGGATCAATGAAACCTTCGGGTTGTACCATGTACAACTCCTCCTCCAAATAACCGTTTAAGAAGGCGGTTTTCACGTCCATCTGCCAAATTTCATAGTCATGAAAAGCGGCAATCGCTAAGATTATCCGAATGGAACGCAGCATGACTACGGGTGCAAAGATTTCATCATAATGCAATCCGTGCACTTGAGTGAAACCTTTTGCCACTAGTCGTGCCTTGTATGTATCTGGTTGTCCTTCTACAGAATGCTTTATTTTATAAAGCCATTTGCACTGAAGAGGCCGAACCTTATCAGGTAAGTCAACCAGATCCCATACGTCATTCTCATACATAGAGTCCATCTCGGATTGCATGGCATCAAGCCATAGCTTAGAGTCGGAACAGGTCACAGCACCTTTATAGGTAGCGGGTTCGTTACTCTCAAGGAGTAAAACGTCATCACTCTCATTCTCCTCGACCATACCAATGTATCTGTCTGGAGGAATAGAGTGTCTACCCGACCTCCTAGGTTCCAAAGGAATATTTACCGCAGCTGATGATGAAGGAACAGTTTCCTCCATTGGTTGCTCGGTTGTTGGTTCTTGAATCTCCGACAGTTCGAAGGTTCCATTACTTGTCCTATTCTCGAGAAATTCTTTCTCTAAGAACGTCGCACTAGCCGCAACAAAAACTCGATGTTCGGTAGGCGAGTAAAAGTAATGACCAAACATCCCTTTTGGATAACCAATAAAGTATGTCTTGACCGATCGTGGGCCGAGCTTATCGTCAGGTCTCCACTTGACATAAGCCTCGCAGACCCCAAACCCGAATAAAGGACAAGTTAGGGACCGTTCCCTTCCATAATTCATATGGAGTCTTGTCTACAGCTTTAGACGGACTTCGGTTAAGTATTAGAGCAGCTGACAAAAGAGCATAACCCCACAATGAGTCAGGTACAACCGTGTGACTCATCATGGATCGAACCATATCAAGTAATGTTCGATTTCTCCGTTCGGACACACCATTCAATTGTGGTGTTCCAGGTGGAGTTACTGTAGTACTACAACCACCGTCTTTAGAGGTGTTGATCCAAACTCACATTCGAAAGATATTCGCCACCACGATCTGAACGTAGTGGCTTTAAATCGTTCTATCCAGCTTGTTGTTTCAACCTTATTCTGGAATTCCTTGACTTTGTCAAAGACTCACTTTTGAGGCTCCGTAAGTAGACATAACCAATATCTACTCAATCGTCCGGTAAATTGATGAAAATATCTATACCAGATCTCTGCGTTGATGACTAGGTCCACAACACATCAATATGTAATGAGTCCTAATAGGTCAGCATCGCTCATTTTCCACCACCTTTAAAGGAATTCTAGTTTTTTTTGCCTATGAAGACATGATTCACACGTGCCAAAAGATTCATAGTCAAATGGGGAGATAGTCCCATTATCAATGAGCTTCTTCACGCGTTTTTCATTTATGTGTCCCATACGGCAATGCCATAAATAGGTTTGATCTTTGTCACCAACCTTTGCTTTCTTTCTACTCACATGCAGTATATCTGTGGTTTGATCTAAAACATAAATCCCATTCATGGAAACTGCTTTACCATAAATCATTTCGTGTAAAGAGAAAATACAGCTATTATCCTTTATTACAAACGAAAAGCCGTCCTTATCAAGTACGGAAACTTAAATAATGTTTTTAGATAAACTAGGTACATAGTAACAGTTATTCAGAAATAACTCAAATCCACTCGGGAGTTGGATTACATATGTTCCCACTGAAACGGCAGCTACTCTTGCTCCATTCCCCACTCGCAGGTCCACATCACCCCTTGCGAGAGGTGTGATGTTTCTTAGGCCCTGCAAATGATTGCACAGATGAGAACCACAACCAGTATCTAGTACCCAAGTTCCGAAACTTGCATGGTTGATCTCAATCATATGAATAAAAGAAGAAGACATACCAACAGAAGAGACGCGGCCTGCTTTAATGTCCTCTCGGTACACGAGGCAGTTCCTCCTCCAATGCCCAATCTTGTGGCAATGGTGGCACTCCACGTTACCTTCATCGCTCTTTGTCTTGCCTTGTGAGCTACCGCTAGTCTCACCAGGCCCACTCTTGCCTTGCCCTGGCTTTTTGAATTTCGGCTTCCCTACAGCTAGGTTAGCCTTAGCCTTGCCCATACCTTTGCCCTTGTTTGCTATCATGAGAACGTCCTGTTTCAGACTCCCACTCAATTTCAGATCACTCTTTGTCTGTAAAAGGAGAGAGTGGAGCTGATGAAGACTCTTCTGCATATCATTCATATAGTAATTTGCCCTGAAAAGGGCAAAACCATCATGAAGTGAATGAAGAACGTGGTCTATGACGATCTTCTCATCGATTTTGCAACCAAGTCCCTCCCGTTTCCTCGACATTCTCAATCTGTCAAGAAGGTGGTGGGACTAACTGCTTTTGGCCCTTCTGGAGTTTCGCTTCAAAGAAGCGACAGGTATTCTCATAGCTAACGATCCTCGGAGCTTTCGAGAACTCGTTAGAGAGCGTGGTGAAAATCTTGTTTGCACCATGGGCAATGAATCGCCTTTGCAAATTTGATTCCATTGAAAAGATGAGTACGTTCTTTATCGCACCCGCCTCCATTACGAAATCAGTATAAGCAAGTGATTCATTTGCTCCTGCATTGGGGCCTGGGTTTGGCGGTAGTGGCTCAGTCAAGTACTTGAGCTTACCGTCAGCAATGGCAACATTCCGTAATGAAGCCTCCCAGTCCGCAAAGTTGGACCCGTTATTCTTCAGTCGCGTTGACTGATTCATAGTGTCCATGAACATCTTAAGCCAGGACTCACGTCCGAGCGTGGTACTTGGCATTGGGTCATCAGTATGGCCATTTGTTATTAGCAGTTTATATCTGAATATTTGACTGTGGAAAAAGAAAATAAATATGATAAGTTTCATCGTTTTAAATTTGAGTCTAATGAAAAACTGTTTAATTCGATGACTCGTGCATTTGTACAATTGACCTCCCTCAAGAATTATATAAATGATCCCAAGACTCAATTTCTGTAAATTTATAAGCCAACCTCTTGGCTAATTCTACTTTTAGAATTCCTGGTCGATAAATTTCCGTAAATTCTATCTTTAGTCCATCATAATCACGAGATATTACTCGTACTATAATGTTGAGATAAAATAGGTCAACACTCACTACTTACCCAACGTAGAAGGGGTCATATTATGACTTCCGACGAAGAAGGGGCTCATAGTAGCTTTCCCTATAAAGACTAGTCTCAATTTTATTTATAGGGGAAGGTCCCATCATCTTAACTTAAATTCATTTTAAGTGAACGAATGTCTAGCACCTCGAGAATGATTTAACTAAGGTGATGGCCCTAAAAGCGAGTGACATCTGTATGTCCATGATTAAAATATTCAACCTATATGAATCATTTTACATGCATTTTATTAAGTGGTTTGGTTTAGGCGGAATATGATGCAATTATATCTATCATGTGATGGAAAGTAAACGAGAATGAAAAACCCGTAAAGGAAAAACATGTCCTAGTGTGGCCTATCCTACCAAAAAGAATAAATACAACTCGGAATCCAACATATTGGACCCTCGAAGCTTGACTTTATCACCCTTCTTGGTCCATGCAGCGGGAGTGAGCTCCAATCTCCATCTTTAGTCTTCTTTGAAATTACAATAAATAAAATTACATAGATCCTATTTATTACAAACTAATTTCAAAACCCAAAACTAAAAAAAAAGGAGATTCGAGATCTGAAAATACATCCAAGACTATGTTACCATCATTACGGTAACACAATCTACTAAGGCCACACTAAGTTACAACTGATTGTAAAAATACGATAAAAATTCATTCAAACATTCCAAAAGCATTATAAAAGCACCAACTAAAATAAAACATACAAGACATAATACAGTTATTACGATGTTTTATTATCCAAACCACCCTTTAACATCGATTATAATTATGTGGTAATTCTGTAATTACCCACATCAATTACAATCTCGATTCATTTTACTGATAAAATGAACTATCCTAAACATTTCAAACTGCTTTAAAATGTAAGATATTAAGCATATGTGAACCGATTCACATTAATTATACACAATCCGAATGATGTACAATTAAAGGCCAAAAACTTGAACACAAAAAACAGCAATTTTTCAGCATAAAATTTTTTTCGGCAAATTTTTTCAGCAAAAGGTCCTTATCGACAAAATAGGGAAAAATTAATATCCTTTCTACTGATAAACTCATTCAACATCATTTTCATTTTCATTTTAATCTAATCTTTATTAAATTAAAAAATCTGCAAATCTATTGTATGTTATTTTAACAGATTAAAATAACAACATAAATCTAAATGAAAACGAATAGGAAAGGAAATACGATTCTGTAAAGTACTCGATCGAGAAGAAATTAAACAATAAAGTCTCTCGATCGACTAATTCTTCCTAGTCGACAAACAGGGACCACGATCGAGTATAAAAACACTCGATCGACCAAAAAGTTTGAGCAAACTGCTCGATCGAGCAAAACAAGTACTCGATCGACCAAACATTTGAGAAAAACCGCTCGATCGAGCAAAACAAGTACTCGATCGACCAAACTATAGAGAAAACTGCTCGATCGAGCAGACAAAGGTACTCGATCGACCAAAAACTCACAAAAACCTGCTCGATCGAGACACTAAAGTCCTCGATCGAGTCAAACACACAGCGGCATAAACAGTTTCGGTTTATGAAATCAAATTAAAACAATTTCGTGGCCTATGCTTTGATACCACTTGTGGGAAATCGGTATTACCACAATACAATTATTATAGGATTATAACGAAATAGTAATAACTTGATTATACTAGTCATAAACGAAAACAAGAATAAGAGTATAGATTTAGAAATCAACCTCCGGTCCTAGCAATTTGCGTAAAGAACAGAGATATCAAAGTAGATATCCTCCTAATCGTTGCACCCAAGATTGTATGAGATATACCCTTCTCCTTTGCTAGAAAGAGAACTAAAGTTACTGTTAACTTTTGTTTTGTGATTTTGTCAAAAGTTACTGTTAACTTTTGTCTGTTGTGTGAATGATAGAGAGGCTGTGTGAGAGAGAGATCAATTAGGTTAGAATTTTCTCCTGCTTTCCCTTACTCATTCTCACGGCACACATAGGTTTTATATGAGGAGATTTTGGTCTCCTCAAAATAACTACCCATTGACTAAAAACCGAGTGTATCTGGATACATTCGTTTTTGGTCATTTTAGCTTCCAATATAATGTAATATATTATAATCGTCGTTTTACATGGACCGACATTATAATCCGTCATTAATTATAAATATCCGTATATTTATAATTTGCCAATTACTTATAACGGTTTATGTTTAATTAGCTTACATTATATACTATAATTAAATATAACTTTTTATATTCAATTCTACGAATTACAGTTAATTCGTCTCAGCTAACTTTTGTCTCATCATCACATTGACTAACCTTTTAGTCAATTACACTGACTAACCTTTTAGTCATATAATAGGGTATCAATATGATTATTTTCTCAAATAATCACATCTCTCAAACACATCCTATAGGTGTGACTTTTAGGGACCAGTTGATCACCGCCATCTGCATGACAATAACGTCAAACTTATCTAGCAAGCCAACCGTTATTGATAAACGTTAATCAACTGATTATAATACAAAGTATACCCTGTGAACCTACAGAGATTTATTTATGTTATTGCACTAACTGTGGAGGACACTGGCTCCAACAAGTTAAAGTCATGTATGGAAATGAAGTTAAGTGGGAGTTAAAGTTATCATGTAAAGACATGAAGTTCAGTGGGACAAATTGTTTTCCACGTGAATGACGTATCACTCGTTGTGAGTAACGTATTCGTGTTACCTTTTTGAAAGGAATGGTTTGATTTTAATGCTGGATGAAAAAGGGAAACCTGTGTATTAAAATCAAAATCTATTGTGGAATAGAAGATTTTAGTTTGGCATTTGGAAAGGTGACTTATATCGATAAGAGCCTTTATCTATTTCAACAAGTTAAATAAGTTATTTATGTTGATAAAGTGGGATCACTATGAAAGGGTCATAGTTATCCACTGAACCTAAGAGTTGTTGATCACATGATACCAATCATGTATGACATTACATACACATACCTAAATAAATTGTATGCTGGGAGCATGATAAGCCTATAACAAATTAATCCACATGAGTGTCATTGGATAGCCGACTAGAAAATCCATAGGGTTCTCAAGGAGAACTAGGGATTCATTCTTGTGTTTGGTAGAGAAAATTTGGATATGTGGTAAAAGTTACACAACCCAAATTTTCAAACTTATAAGGATTTGTCGAAATCCTAGGCGTATTTTTGTTATATAAGAAGCAAATAACTAAAGGCATGATTGAAGAGTCAATCATTATAAATTCTACAAATAGAGACCTAGTACATTATGATAAGGATAAGGTGGCATACAAGGATCTAATGATAGATCCTTACACCTAAATACCTATCAGTTATCATGATAACGAGTGGGAGCATCTTTCAAGTCAAAGAGCCCAACTGTAGATATAGATCTATACATGTACATAGATGAATTCATGTTATTAAGAATAACGTTGGATGGAAGGAAAAAGCAATTCACAAGGTTGGTGTAACAACCCGAAAAGTGCCCAATTTTTCTAGTAAAAATATTTACTAACACTTTTCAGTACAACTTAAGTTTTTAAAATAGGAAATTTTGTTCGGAGTCGTATTTTGAAATTCCGCGTTCGTATTTGGAATTTTTGAGAGATTTCATGAAAAGACCGTTTTTGGTCATCTTTGACTTTTCTTGACTTTTAAACCGTCTTTGACTTTTTCTTGACTTTTTAAAGTCGTCATTGACTTTTTATTGATTTTTAAGTCGTCATAAACTTTTCTTGACTTTTAAGTCATTTTTGACTTTTCCCGACTTTTTAGTCGATTTTGACTTCCGTTGACTTTTCCCGACTCGTCTCGCGATTTTGAAGACCGAAATTTTATTTAAAAAAATTATATTTTTGATTTATTTTTATTAAGATTTATTAGGATTTATCATAATTTAATATAATTATTTTGAATTTATTCGGAATTTAAAGAATAACTTTTACGGTTTTTAATCGAACGTCATTTAACTATTCCCGACGCATCGTAATGCGCGCAACAAAATCGAAACTCGACTTTGGCATGAGTCACCCGCGCGTGTCATCGCTTTCCACTCACCATTAGATATTTTATTTATTTTGATTAAAATAATCAAAATATCTAGATATTTAATTACTTTATCGATCCGTCAACGGAAATTACGCAAATCGAGCAAAAACAGACCCGATGATCACCTTACCCACACGGCTCACCCTCTCCTCTAATAGACTTTGATATTTTTATTTCTTTTGATTAATATATCATAATATCTAGATATTATTTTACTTTATCGATCAGTTAACGAAAACTACGCAAAACGCTCGAAATCGGACCCGACAAGCTCAACATCACACGGCTCCCTTACCCACTCTTAAGCCTTGATATTTTCATTATTTTTCATTACAATATCATAATATCTTGATATTAACTTTATCGTAAATTATATTTAATCGTTTACCGTAAAATAATTATTTAACGCGAGTCAATTACGTAACAACAATTTCAAAACTCGACATCTTTATTTGGCCTATATTACACGGCTCAACCCACTCTCCACTCACCAACAACTTTTCATTTTTACAACAACTCAAATAAAGATCAAAACATCACTTTATTTAATCGTTCTTCGTGTTCTTCGTCGTTCATCAATCGTTCTTCATCGTTCTTGAGCAAAACCTTCATAAAATCTTCGTTTCTTAATTAAATCCATCCTAATTTATATTTCTAGACTCTCCTCTTCGCTCCTCATCTTCACGTATGTTTTATTTTCAATTCCGTCAAGATCGTTTTCAACATTTAATTATGGAAAATTTAGTTTAAGTTCTAATAATGTTTTCTTGTTATTTTCTTATAGGGGAAGATTTTGAAGACGAGTTTGGAGACTCGTATATTTTGGGTGAAGATTAGGAGAAGGGTTTCTTATTATATATATTTCTTATTATTTTGGTGCTAATTGTTTTGGCTAGCTAAGGTAACAATTCCGTTTTACTCGACGAATTAATGTCACATAGTCCTTAGTTTTGGCTCATGTTATGGTATTTATGATTTTAGTTAGTAACATAGCCTTTAGTTTTGTTTCTTTTGATTTTGGCTCATCTTTATTTTTGGTTCATATTTTTATGATTTATGGATTTTTAGTTAGTAATATGCTAAGGAGTGTTATTATTATGTTTTATGAATTTTTATGATTTTTCCATAAGTAATAATTTTTATGTTGTGTTGGAAATTTTAACAAGTTTAGTGTTCTTGGTAAATTTTGATGATTTTCCATAAGTTATAATTTTTATGATTTTATATGAAGTTATAATATATTTAGTGTTCTTGGTAAATTTTATGATTTTCCACAAAGTTATGATTTTTATGTTGATTAGGAAATTTTAACAAGTTTTGTGTTCTTGAGGAATTTTGAGGATTTTTAATAAGTTTTGATTTTTATGTTGTCTTATTGTTCTTGATGATTTTTATGTTGTTAGGAATTTTTATGTTGTTGTAGTGTTCTTGATGAAATTGGATGATTATTCATAATAATGATTTTTGTATGATGGTTGTTAAAATGGGTGTTTGATAATTTAAAACATGTTAGAATAATTTGGGGTTGTTTGTGGGGAAACCGTGGTGGTTGTTGCTGAACCGGACCAGACCAGCCGGTCCAGGCCGGTCCAGACCGGTCTGGGTTGGTCCGTGGTGGGTCCGGGTGTTGGTCTTTGGGTTGTGTCGATGTTTGATTGTTTAATTGTTGTGTTGACGGGTTTTAATTATGTTAAGCATGCGGGAAAATATTAGAAATCGGTTTTAGAAAAATTAAAGCAAAACAGCCATTTTGAGCAAAACAGGCCCGTGGGGCCCATCTAAGCCCATGTGGGGTCCGGCCCAACTCAGCCCGGGGGTCCCACTTTGGGACTTGTGACGGTTTTTGAGTTATCGTCATTTTTATCGTGTTTTGTAATATTTAGCAAGAGGGAAATATTAATAAGTAAAATATTTAATTAAAAAGGTTTTTCATAAAATTATTATTTCTCACATGTTAGAAATTATAAGACGAGATCGTAGTTTATTTTGATATCCTTTAAGTCAAGCGGGGTTTTACGTAAGATTTAATAATTCACATGTTAGAAGTGTTATTAAAATAACATGTAATGAATATGTTGATTTTATGTCTATGTGATAAAGACTCTGTTTCTAGCCGGTTTGATCCAACGGGTTTGGTCAAACTAAGATCTAGTCAGCCCCGATTTGACTGATGACCCATCGCGGGACTCGGGTCGGGGATTTGTCTTCAAGTAAGGTGGTATTTAATTATGAATTAGCCTTAGTAGATATGAGGCGATATGATATTTGATTATTATTGATATGCAATTAGTCACATGATAGGATGTTTTTCCCGTGACTGATTTATTATATGGTTGGTGTCGTGTTGACTAAGTACCCATAGAGAATTATGGATATATTGCGTCTTGACCATTCTAATTCTAAATGAGTAGCTTGGACCACGACATTGATAGGCCGTACTATCTTTAACGAGCATATGAGTCACCTGCTTGATGAAGCTTTTGTGTCCCTCGGCTTTGGTGGGTTTATCTCCAAGTCGGGGCATGGCTGCCTATTTCATGTTGGGAATGGAGCCAGCTTAAGTACTAGCCATCTCTGCTTAGGGGGTCGCCGAGTAGAGTTTCTCATGTACGGTTATGTCATGGGACGGGGAATGGAATAGCTGTTGTCGCTAGGTCTGATCAGTCTAGGACTAGGATGTTTTCCTACCTTGTGTATAGCCTCGAGTTACAGATGACTATTGACGGTTCTAAGAACTTATGCCTGTTTGTAGAAGTATTGGTCTTTCATGTTTGTATGATTCTATGAGTTCTAGAAGGTGAGATGCAAGCCGGCTAGGATTGATAGAGTTTGGATTAACGGTTGTTAACTGATTCAATGATTACGTGTTGATTAGGGTTTGAGTGTATCAGGGCATGTGTACATGGTACCGCGGAGCTAGCATACCAGCTTCCCTACCTCGTGTTATAGTTTATTATTGGATTCACATGATAGCTTTCATATTCTAGGTTATATGTTAGTTAATTGTTTCATAACATGAAAAGCATATCATATATGTTAAGGTTTTGTATTTTCCATCTACATTGCTTTTATGTTATTCATGTTTTATTAAACTCGACATTTCGTGGCTGGGAGAACTCGGAGTTACTCCCCACTGACTGTGGCTTCCGTGTTTATATTTAATGCGGTCGAACAGGTGGTGTTGCATATTTGGGGTACATGGACGAGCTAGCGAGCGAAGTTTTTACCTTGGACCTATATTCGGGTCATAGTTTGTATATTATTGTATACACTTTTATTTCCGTATTTATACGGGAGATATGTCTCCCGTCTTGTAGATTTATTTTGTATAATAGTATTTTCGTTTTGTAATGACCTTTTTATGTTATGACACCTTCGTATTGTATTCTCGTATTTCTTTTATGTATTAAATAATTTTTTTTCTTTCCGCAAATTTGAGGGTGTCACAATTGCACTCTCATCATCAACCTTTTAGCATGAATTGGTTGACTCAAACTAATTTATTCAAAATCAAATGCACACATTAAAACATTAAAACCGGGTTGCCTCCCGTAAGCGCTAGTTTAACGTCCCGCACGACGCATATTCAAGATTAAGAACCAAGTAGGGGTCACACAACACTACCCCTTTAATAAGGAAAATATTATTCAATTAAGAGCGGAATATGGCAATGCCCGTAAGAGAAGATCATACAAGCTAGAAAAATAACTGGTTAAGAGTTTATAACAACTTATAATAAAAAGAAACCATACAAAACTCATAATCATATGAGCATGTACACCATACTCATCATGTCCTTTGGGTATTTTAAAAATAATCACAGAGTCATGGTATGTTTCTTTATGAAATTGAATCATCATAATTAAGTTATTCTTATCCCCAATACAATCAAAAGTGTCATCCAAATCCCATAAGATATCACCCAAGTCACCACCCAAGGCTTCGTCATCAAATTGCGGGGGTAAATTAAAATCTACTTTGGGCTCATTATAAGACAAAGTGAAATCAAAGTCATTACTCTCTCCCTCATTATAAATTTGATCACTCACATCAAGAATAAGAGACATAGGGTAATCATTACTTGGACTCAATCCAAGGCTCGGTGACTTTTCAAAGCAAGGATCAAGATTAAGAGTAGAAGTGGTCAATTCTAACTGTCGGGAATTCTCCATCAAAAGATCAAGAACATCCTATTTTTCTTCGTGTCTTAAATAAAAGAACCCACCCTCACACTGTATTTGAACATCTATTTGAGTCTCTTGGTTGAAATTATAGTAAACCCTAATCCAAAATCCTTGATTCTTGCCTAGATATTGGTGTTCTAACAAATATTCTTTTAGCCTTTCAAAGTAAAGATAAAGTAATTCATTCTCTTGTTCGGGAAATGGAAGAACATATTATAAAGTAAAAGACACACGACCCTTAAATAAATAAATATATATATACAATAAATATTTACACAAGCACACAAATAAAACAATTGCCTTCCCCGGCGACGGCGCAAAAATTTGGCTAGACTTGTCGTGAGTCTCTAAATTAGTATTTTTATCCACTACTAACTTTAACAATAATAAGGGAAAGTAGGGGCTGATCCCACAAGGAAGGTCTATGTTAAAAGTGTGTTATGTAAATAGTTCTAAGGTAACCAATTTGGGGGGTATTTGTGCTTATGAGTCTATGTCTAACAAACTAAATTATTAAATGATTGTAGTTAAATCAAATTCCAAAAAGATCTTGGGTCTTACAATTTCCACAAATGAGTTAGGTTTGATCGTTTACTATTTTAGATTCTAATTACTATTAAATACTTTGTTGTGAAAACACATGTTTCAATTTCTCCTTGTTAGTTATTCACTGCGAAAAGCGCACATAAACAACCCTTATGTGATGACAATCTTGTCCAAGCGTATCTAAATTCAATCATAGCATAGGTTATAATTAGAGAAGCCAACAAAGATGAACAAATGCATACACAAGCGGTTCTACACTTTAATTCATATGATAAATATTCTCCTACAATTGAACAATGATGAAAAGCATACAAATTAATGAGCTATAGTTGCCAATAATGTCTAGGCAAGTGAAGAAAAGATTCAAATTCCTAAACTAGCAATAGACTAAAGATAAGACAAACTAGGAGATCAAACTAGCAAGAACTATCAATAATCATAATAAAAAATTGAGAATATAAATCAATATTTAAGAGGTAAAAAAATAGCGTAAAGAGTCTTACACAATACTAAATCATTTGCTTCAATTGCTTCAATTGCCACGAGGCTACCTTTTTTTCCTTTGACGCTTCCTCTTCTTCACTTGCTTCTGCGCTTTGAGCTTGAGCTTTGGGCTTTGACTTGTCTTTAATCCACAAGCTTTTAACTCTTATTAACCCATTATTTGGCATGAATTTAGTCCAAGGAATAAGTGTATAAATTTCTAAGTCACTTCCAAAACTAGGAATGCGATTCTAAGACATGGCACCTACACATTAAACCGAAATTGCCTAGAAATACATTCAAACAATGCCACTATTAACAAAATGCATTAATGAGCTAAAGTAACTATAAATAACATATATCAAGGCTAAAGTAACTAATATTTGGGTTGGTAAAGACGGTATAAAACCGTCACATCAGTGGTGGTGATGAGGATGAACTAGAAACCTCCTCCTCTTCAAGATGTTCCAGATCGTCTAAGTAATACTTTCTTGTAATTTCAACTTGCACGGGAGAAGCGGATTCTTTTACTTCTTTCCAAAATCGTCGTCTTCTAAGAAAAGTTTTCTTGGGATCGGAATCCGGTGAAACTAATTCTTCCTCACGAGAAGACTTGGGCATAAGGCAACAATCTTCAAGAAAATTGTAAGTACGGTCTCAAGGAAGAAGTGTTCCTAAAGACAAGAGAAAAATATGATAGAAGTCTACAAATCAAAAACGAAATAAAACCGTACTCTTCGGCAACGACGCCAAAATTTGATAGGCTATGTCGCACACCTTATCAAAGATAAATTTCCCTTGACACAAATTAATGTAGTATGAGGAGTCGAACACAAGGAGAAGGGAATTGCACTATAAAATGCTATGAATAGATTAATATCAAGGTAGGTTTAATGATTTGTTTGGTTTAATTATTTGCTAAAATGTTTGTAAAATAAATAATTAAAAGAGCCTAGGGTAATTGGGTCACCATGCAATTATTTTATATTCATGTTAAACTTGGAATAAATAACATTGTTAATTGATTAGGCTAAAGATACCGACCTCTCGATATTAGTGTCAACCTTAGTTTAAGTCCTAAAGAATTTTTGTTATGACTAGGTCGTCCTACCACAGATGCTTAGTCTAATCTGATTCCGTGCATCTCGACTTATGGAACGAACTAACAAACTTAATCGATGAATATGGCCACTAAGCAAAGATTAATCATGATGATACAAACATGCGGAAGAAACAATTTAATTAATTATATTATTCTAGTTTAACATTTTTATATATTAGTCATGCATGGCTCCACTAATCCCTACACAAAGGGATTACTCACTTATATTTAAAATAGAACTAACAATGGTGTATGAAATGATATATGTGGTAAACATGGTTGAATGAAATAGCATAAGTTATAAAAGTGGTAAATGATAACTAAGACTAGTGAAATGCAAATGCTAAACTAATAAAACAATGCTAATGTTAATAATACGATAATGAAGAATACAATAATGAAATGAACAAGGATTGAAATTACCGCAACAAAGGGACTTGAAACTTAAACAAGAATACTATAACCAAAGGATCATGGAAAGATTGTATTGAATTATAACCAAATGCTTGAACAAAGTAAGAACCAAATGTTTAACAATATTGAAACTAAATATGAAAACTAAGAGAGATATTTGTGTGCTTAATCTAAGGAAAATGTATGGAAAATATTGCTAAGTATGAGAGAAAGATGTGTAAAAGATGATCCCCTAATGACGGATTATGGCTCCTATTTATAATAAAATAGGATTATAATGTAAAGCACCTATGGGAGTCAAACCCCGATCGGGGAAAGGCAACCCCGATCAGGGTCGGGGTTATCCGGGTAAATTCGCATAAAAGCCTTGGTTAAATGCTTGAGAAATCCAAAGCTTTGTCTTAATGTGTCTATAATCTACGGTTAAACACACCATTTAGCATACTTAGCATCCAAAGTTGAGCATCCTATGTTAAGTTTGTGAGCCTCCAAATCATGGGATTCCTTTGTGATTTTATTTTATGCATCAACTCACTTCTCAATTCTTGGGCTTCACATACCATCTTATCATGACCCATCTTCCTTACACTAGCTTAGTGTTCTTGGTGTTTCCTTAAAATGATGGGAAAAAAGCATTCAAGTTCTTCATTCCTACAAAATGTGACAAAATACAAGCATACACCTCGAAAACACAATTAGCTCGTAAATATACTAATTAAAGTACAATAATCGTGTCAAAGGGAGTAAAATTATATAAAAACTAGACATATAAATAGGCTAAGAATTTTTCAAGCTGAGATGTGAATTTGAGTAGGCTAAGGGCATTCATAAGGTCTATCAGTCCACCATCCGCACCCAAGTCCTTAATTATAACCAGAAATCTGACCCATATATTTTCGATGAAACGGAAATTTGTTCAATAACGGCTCCTCAACACCAGTTAATATAAACCATGTAACTTAAAACTTACAGTAGCTAACACCGTTCTTAGTGCAAACAGGACTGAACTTTGCTCCATCATACGAGTAGCAACACATTCTATAAACACAACACATTCCTCCACAATATTTTTTTTTTTAATTCAGCTAAGCATCAACACACGTTTTTTTTAATACTATCTTAGCATCAACACGGTGTATCCATTAAACCATCTTTGATTCAAGACCACCCGAAACACTCCAACCTGATGTACTCGCGTTCCGACAACACTTATTAAATTATTCTTCTCCATAAAAATTACATTCGGTCAACATCGAGTTAGATACCGTATCTTTCAGCACCAACCACACCTTTGAGTATCTTCTGTTTATCAAAACCTCTATTGACTGTATTTGTGGATGGCGGAACAGAATACTGACATAATGAATTCTTGACATATTTTGCGATAAAACACGAATAACGCATGGATTGAGTTTGTTTGTGATGGTGATTGTGTTTTAATTAGAAAAGGAATGATGAAATATGGATCATATTGTGAGTATGGTAAAAGTGTGAATAAATAAATGGTTATGACATAATAATGTAATTAATTTATGCAAAGCAATTAACATATCAATCAATCTCACAATATAATACACACCTCTTCATAGATTCTATGTAGCAGCAGAATATACAGACATAGTCATACAATCTCGTCTGAACCTAGTCAGACATAGTCATATTGTGAGTATGGTAAAAGTGTGAATAAATAAATGGTTCTCTAGCCAATGCTTTAGTCAGAATATCAGCCCATTGTTTTTTCGTACTACAAAATTCAAGTGTTAGATTCCCCTTTTCTACTTGGTGTCTAAGAAAATGGTGTCTAATTTCTATGTGTTTAGTGCGCGAATGTTGCGCGAGATTTTTAGAAATAATTATGGCACTCGTATTAGAGCATAAAATAGGAACACAACCAACGTTCGCACCATAATCAGATAATTGTTGCTTAAACCATAGTAATTAAGAACATAAGAAGGCTGCAACAATATATTCACCTTTTGCAGTAGATAAGGCAACTGAACTTTGTTGCTTTGACCCCTACGAAATGATGCATGGTCCAACAAATGTAGCTATGGCAGATGTACTTTTTGTATCAAGTGAACAACATGCATAATCTGCATTTGAATACCCTTTAAGATCAAAATTACAATCAAGAGGGTACTATAGGTATAGTTTAGATTTACAAATCAAATACCTCAAAATTCTCTTAACTGCCAGCATATGTGATTCTTTAGGGCACGATTGAAATCGAGCACAAACACATACACTAAACATAATATCTGGTCGACTTGCAGTTAAATAAAGAAGTGATCCAATCATACCTTGATAAGTTGTCTCATCGACAGACGTACCATCTTCATCTTTAGTTAATTTCTTATCCGTGACCATAGGAGTGGCTATAGGATGAGAAGTTTCCATACCAAACTTCCGGGTTTGCCCTTTGATGTATTTTTATTGGTGTATCATGATGCCTTCTTTGGTTTGTTGAATTTGTAGTCCAAGAAAAAAACTGAGTTCTCTCATCATGCTCATCTCAAATTTTGAGGTCATCAACTCTTCTTGTTGATTGTATCCTTGAACAACCAATCTCCCTTTGTTTTGCATAATAACTCCCGTATCATCCAGCTTGTTTCTGAAGACCCATCTGGTGCCAATGACTGATCGTTCCTTTGGTGTATGAACTAAGTGTCAAACTTTGTTCCTCTAAAATTTTTGTAATTCCTCTTGTATGGCAACGATCTAGTCTGGCTCAGTGAGGGCTTCCTTGATGTTCTTTGGTTCAATGATAAAGAAGAAGGAATAAAAGGAGCAAAATTTGTTCAAGGATCTTCGTGTTTGAACACCCTTTCTGAAGCTACCAATGATTGAATCCCTTGGATAAGAATCTTTATATTTCCACTTTTTAAAAGCCTCGGGCACTTCTTTATTAGATTTTGAGGTTGAAGCTTCAAATGTTTCAGAATCAAGGGTTATTCCCCCTGAATTAAATCCCGAGGTTATATGTGAATCAGGTATAACTCTGGATTCACTACTCTGATTTGACTTTAAGGTTATAGCTTCATCAGCTATAACTTTGGTCCTTAATCCCTTGTTGTGAGAGGAAGTTATTGTATCCTCAAATAAACTTTAGCTACTTTCCATTATCATTTGAAGGACTTTGAAACTCATCATTTGTGCCTTCAATATCTTTTTCTTTTTCATCCAACTCTGGAGTATTATCCTTAGAAATTTGAAAATCAGGTTCATTTTCATCTTACTCATCATCCAGTATAGGCTTATCAAAAGAATCATTTTCATCAAATATAACATGCGCACTTTCTCCGATGCATAATATTATTTTGTTAAAGACTTTATAAGACTTAGTATGATAAGAATAACCAATAAAAATAGCCTCGTCACTCCTAGGGTCAAATTTTCGTAATCAATTTTTTCCATTGTTATGAACAAAGCATTTACTCCCAAAGCACCGCAAGTGGGATACATTAGGTTTTCAACCTCTAAAGAGTTCATAAGGGGTTTTCTTTAAAATACGTCTGATCATAGCACGGTTATGAATATAGCTGACAACACCAAATTGTGTTGTGTCTAGTAGTACTTATTAGGGTCTTTTGTTTTACTTGTTACGGGTCATTAGCATTGTTTTATGTTAACTTTAGTTGTTGTAATAATGTTGTTATTTAGTAATTTGAGTCAATTTTGAGAGTCAAACCCGGAAGTCAACGAAACTCAAACCCGAAACCCGAGAGCCAAAAACCCGGAAATTGGAGTGGGCTAGCAATGAATCATCAAGGCAAGAAGACCAAACCCAATGGGTCAATGGAAGTCAAGGCGGGGCCAAAAATCCAAGGGTCAACGAAAGTCAAGAAGGAAAAGCAAAGGAAAATCTGGCCGCACAGGACGCTGTCGCGTCATCACGACGCTGCCAGCGTCCAATCTCAGCACGGCATTTCTTCATTTCTCTGTCTTGTCTTTTGAAAGCCCACCTTTCAAGGCTCTTAGGTTTGCGGACCAAGGGTATATAAGAAGAAAACTAAAGAGAGAGAAAGGGACCAAGCATACAACATTGAACAACACATTTTTCCTTAGAAATTCTCTCTAGTTTGTTCTTCACTTTTAGCTTTTGTAATTTGTTTGAGCGTGAAGATGGGTTGTAATATGAAGATTATGGGTAGCTAATTTTCTATTGCTTAGTGTAATTTGAACAATTATCTCATTTAGCATTGTAAGACCTTTCAAACATCTTCTTCTCTATTTAATTCCATTTTCCTATGTTTGAATTCCATAGTTGAATGAATTGTTGTTGAGACTAACCATCTTAGTAATTGTTTGTTTAATTATTGCTTTGTCTTGATAAATTTGGTTAATTTGTCTTGGTATTTGTTGAAGCAACCTTGAAAGATTGTAACTTTGGTTTAAAAGTTGGAATCTTTTGAGTTGAATTTGGGTTATTGTGTGATTAGAACATGGTTTAATGTTTTTATTACATGATTCTAGCATGTTCCTTTGGTTTTGTGCTTAAAGCTTGCATCTTTAATTGTGCTTATGTTTTAATAAGTATTGATTGGGTTGTAAAGGGCCATACATCGATGGTTTAATTTATGTTGGTTAATTTCTTAGGAACTTGTATTAGATAATTAGAAAAGAGAGGAAAGGAAGGGTCTTTACTTTGTTAATTGTGGGGAACTTGGGATAATTGCACTAAGTTGTTTCTCCATATTTGAATCTTTGAGTATTTAACTTTTGTTGGTAATTTTAGACTTGATAATCATTTCTCATGAAAAACTTTCTCCCTATATGTTATCTACATGTTTTTCTCATTGTGAATACCATAGTTTGTAATTAATTTAAGCTTTTGTTTAATTAGTGTCTTAATTTGTGATTAGAGTAATTAGTTTTGTTAATCGGTTTTTAGCAAGAGTCTAGATTGGATTGTTTTAGTTTTACCGCTTTCCCTTGGGTTCGACCCTTTTCAGACCCTTACTACCCTTTTATTTAGGTTGGTTTGAGTCTAGGTAAGGTTTTGTAAATTTTTATATGGCCTAGTTAACTTGCGGAATTAACGACACCGTATTTTAGCCCGTCAATAGCACGAAGTATTATTGGCCTCAGGCCAAAAGTTGCGAGGTAGACCACTAGAAAAAAGAATTGTTCGAGCCATATTGCAACAGGAGTTCTATGCCAAGCTCAAAGCCAAGACCAACCAAACCATGATCAGTCCAACCATGATCCAATACCAACCTTACCCTATGCAAAAAGCTATCTTAATGCTTTGTATAGTCCAGGCCCAAGCCAACAAGCCATGACACGAGCCAGTGGTAGCCATGACACGAGCCAGAGCCAACCAAGACACAAAACAGACTCACAAAACAAGCGAAAGAAACCTCAGAAAATTCAGTCAGCAGCAGTGCCTTGGGGAGGGTCTCAAGGCAACTTCCAAGCTTAGAGACTCCAAACCAACTATGGGGCATGGTACTAGGGAGGGTCTACTACCTTTTTGTCCAGGGAACCTTCCTCAGAAAACGCTAAAAACACCTCTCAAAACATAACCCAAGTTCACCTATCCAGTTACAGCCTTACATGGAGCAGTTCAGCTTTCATTGTCAAATCTTCCTCTTTTGGCCAAGCAAACTCAAGGGACTTTATGCTCAACCTTAAAGGATCAACACTA